>JAMKCH010017031.1:0-45082 GCA_023653785.1 Ophioderma brevispina
GCAACTGATTGAAGGTAGAATGAAAAAGTAGGGTTGGCAATGAAGACCACGGAAATTTTCGTTATTTCTGGAAATTTTTGACAAGTAATGTCACACATTCTCTATAATGTCACCTATACTGGTTGTTCACAAAGACGTCATCGAAAAAACCTTGCACTTATATATGTCTGCGACTACTCTGTTCACTAACCTTTGAAAATTTCGACAGAGTTTTTGAGAGCAAATAACATACTTTGTCATTGGTGCATACATATAACAAATTGACATTTCCCCCCCAACATCATCAGCTGGGTTATTCTGGGCTGCTCGCCATAACATGTTTTGTACGGATAAGTGAGGTAGGATTGAAATGCGTTTATCCGTCTTTTGGACAGGTCATTGGTGACTGCGAGACCGTCGTTCCCAGTAGTATTGTCACCACAACAGTTCTCTTCCTCAGGTATTTTTTCTTGTGTCAAAGTACGCGTTTACAAGACAAGTTAAACAAGTAAGTGAGTACAATTTAAACTTATTTATAAAACCTTCGTTCAGTCCTTCCCCGCACCCATAAAGGCAACAGTATACTCTATAGTGAGTTGTGTTAGGTGTTTAATTTTTTGAACAGCTAGACAGTTTAATTCGAGGAATACACCAACACCAGTTATATGTTCACGGCAACGCACACGGGCACAACAGGTCTAAATGGCCATAGTCCCGTTGGAAAGAAACGGGAGAGGTGTCCAGCACAGGTACGGAAAAAACGTGACCTTGCAGACGAGGGCATTTGGGTTCAGTGGCTGAAACAGATATGCGTACAGTCACTCAATGGAGAACACAACTGATGGGTGGTAGGACATTCCAGGCACACGGACTGTATTTTCGTGACACCTGCACGCGATTGCATGAATGTAATGCATGTGCAGTTAAGCGTGTTCTTAACTCCGACAACTTGGGGACCGTTAGCCTTATTCGTGTCACTCGTAATGTCCCCATATGGTATCATCTTTTCTACCGGCGGCAATTCATGCCATGTCTCTTAAAGCCACATCAGTCATTTTTTTTCCAAATTCACAATGTCCATGTTGTCTAAAGTGCTAGTGTTAGGTCACATCAATACCTTATATTACTTTTCCTTGTGAAAACAGACACTTAGACATTTGAAGGCGGTCTTGAAGATCCGTTTACGACTGTTTCTGGGCCTTAAAAGTCGGATCCCGACTTTATTAGTACACAAGAGCAAAGTCGACCTAACCCCCTAAGAATGGTCCGTTTTTGACGTTTTGAACATCTCATCAATCAAAAGTGATTTTTTTCTGATATGTTCTCAAGTTTTGACCTTTTTTAAAAAAAAAAAAAAAAAAAAAAAAAAAAATTCTCCCCCCTTTTTTTTTGGAAGTGTGGTGCTACCTCTTTCCTGCATCCCCCCCCCCCCCCTTGCGTACGGAACCTGGCTGCCACACCGGAATTGAGTTATATAAAATGTCATGGCATGTATGAGCCTGGACGTGTCTACGAGGAACGACTTATTTTTCACGGGGTATAATTATTTGTCTACAGAAATGTCTTAAATGAGAGAAAAAAGGTGATTTTGATTTGCTTTTTATTTCAAAAACACAGGCTGCAAGTTCGGATTTGCTCCAACGAAATTAGCAATTTCACAATTTTTGTACCAAAAAGAACCACTTCTCAGCTTATCCTTTCAGAACGGGGATATTTTTGATAGAAAGCTTTACATCAGGGCAAAAAATCCCCCCCTCAATCCTTTCGGGAATTTTAAGGGGCACTGTTATGGGCGTTTTCGTAGGCGTCAAAGGTCAAAAATACTTTCAAACACAAATAATGAGGCCCTTGTGCACAAGTGATCTGAAAGTTTATAATATAAGACAGAGTTTATGTTTTGGTTTGGTTCAAGAATTTGGGTATTCCAAAAACAATTACATATATTAAAATTACACACGATGAGTTAAGATATAATACTTAACAGTTCCTAGTGTCCTGTGTTGAAAGCGTTGGAGTTCAACGATGATATGTCCCACAGCGAAGACTCCAAAATGACGCTCAAGTCACAATTAAATATCCATGGTATATGCCATGCGAATCTTCTGAGTCTCGAAGGGTAATTTTGTCGCAGCAGTTCAAAACGACGGGGTTGTCCCTCAGTGACACTAATATTCTGGTCAATGCAATCCCGTATTCTCCACCATCAAGCTGTCGCTAAGTCCTCATATAGGACCACAAACTGGAATACCTTTTTGATTCCAAACTGAAGCTCTTCTGGCTTAAAGACGACCAGACCATCTAGCTATCAAGCTCCTGGCAGCATCAATATAATAATCCTGGCACTAGATCTCAATCTACCATTATTGTAATTAAACCTACTATAATAACTATACTGTAGCATCATCATCATCGGTCGCCGTGGACGGAATGGAAGCAGCACTGGCTACATGTTCGAACCAATATCCGGCCATGCATGTATAACTGGATCCTGAAGACTAGATTGAGATGTTGGGGTCCATGTACTGAGGGACTTCTGCCTCTGCTTGATTTCCACCCCGGAGGAGCCCAGAAAATCATGTGGGAGGATGGGTTGGGTCGTGGTGCGGATGCAGTGACCAGCAAAACATAAACTGCGTTGCCGGATTGTTGAAGATACTGGAGGGATAATTCACCGTATACGTTGGTGTTTGGAATATGATCCTTCCAACTGATGTCGAGCACTCTTCGTAAAGTTGAGTGTAGCACCGTTTATGCGATCTTCCTTTTCTTGCTGATTGTCCAAGTTCGGACCATACAACAGATGGCTTTCCACGCAGGCTTTGACGAATCTGATTTTAGTCTTCGATCTAGCGCGGATTTCCAGATTCTTGTGTAGTTTATTGCATGCGACCCATGCTTTGTGCTTTCCCTAACGTTTGAAGTCATGAAAAGAATCTGGAATCATCTAACCAAGGTTTGAATCAGGTACATTTTCGATTTTCACCTTTTGATGGTCCTTTAACACAGGCTTGACATGGAATATTACCATAGTTTTTTAGTTTTCCCCTGCTCAAGTGTAAGACCAACTGCATTGATCTGCCTCACACTCTGTAACAGGAGTTCTGATTTGTAATAGATGACGCTAAGAGAGCAATTGTCATTGGCGAAATCAAGATCGTGAAGTCGGATTTCTGGATACGTCTGCTCCTTCTGAGGCTTTCAATCACAGAATCCCAGGTTCATTGCTGATATCTGCAAGTGGATGGCGCTACCATAAAATCAAGAACTGGTAATGAAAATAATGGGGCCAAGGTGTCACCTTGGAGAACACCCGCGGAAATAGTGAATGGTTCAGTCTCTTCATCCACTGGTGATAAGACAATGGCTGTAAATTGTCATAAATCACTTTACACTTAAGTGCCACGGGTGGGGGGGGGAGAGGTTCCTAGGGACCCCCAAAATTTGTTTTCGCCCTGGTCGCTTTACGCGTGCGATTTTGCGCCGAATTTTTTGTAAATGTCCGACTTTTCAATTCGCTTTCTTTTTCATACCCCAAAATAATTAAAATCGGCCAGGCCTTTATGAGATAATATTGGGGTTCCCCTGGAACCCCCCCCCCTTGGGCACTACGGAAGTCATTGAGAATATTTTTAAAAATAGAATAAGAAACCGAGAACCAAAGCAAATGTTTTTTTGCTTGATTAATTCCACATACATGTAAGTAACCATTATTGCAACTTAAAAAAAATAAATAATTAACCCTTTATGTGCTGAAAACAAACCATTTCATCATGTACTTGCAAAACCGTTACTGTACAAACTCTCGGTAAAATGACTTGGTATTTGTGTCAACACCCTAAAAATACAGTATTCCGCTAAAACTGTGCTGTTTTGTTAAATATCAGTAATTTGGGTCTTCTAGAATATATTATCAACATAAATAAGTTTTTAAAATGTTGATGTAAGCACACGGCTCAATTTGAATTTTTCCGTCTTTTGCCCAATTTTCGCGTGTTTTGAAACCATGTTTTGGCCCTAATTTGCACCCAAAATTAACAAATCCTCATTTTTTTATTGCGATTTGGGTTGTCTTATGACCCTTCACATGTGGTTAATAAATTTCGTGCAAAAATTCCCTCGGGAAGTGGTTTCCTAGGGGGGGTCCCATGGAACCCCCCCCCCCCCCCCCCCCTTGGGACCAACGGGAGTGAAACCCCGTTGGTCACTTAAGTGTTAATAGCGCAAAATGGAATTGATCGGTAATACCATAGGCTCGAATGGATGTTAAAAAACATTCGACTGTGTTAGGGACGGAGTCAAAGGCTTTGGATAAGTCAATGAACACGCTGCCAGTTGAGATTTTTATTTTTCATTCCTTCAATACTCTTCTCAAGGCAAGATCTGGGAGATTGTGGAACGTTTTTCTCTGAATCCTTTTTGATTCGCAACGGAGAAGAGGGGGTTAACGTGTGGACGATTCGTTCAACAACAATTCATTGTAGACCTTGCCCCGATGCAGGAAGCTAACCCTCTAGAGTTTTTTCGGCTGTGAAAGGTCTCCTTTTTTAGGGATGGGAAATGAGTGGCACTCAGTGACACTGTGCACTTTTAAGGTATCTCATGAAGAATCATGCTCTATTGCAGACTTCGAGTAGCTGTGCTTGAAACTGCTTGGACTTCCAAATCTCTAGAGGAATGTTGTCAGGTCCAATGGCCCCACCTGGTTTGGTTTGATGTAGAGCGGACTCCAACTTCATCTAGGTGAATTTTTACTTTCAATTGGGAGGTGCTTTCACTACAGGATGATGTCAACGTCACGTGTCTCTGGGACAGATGGTTGTTTCCCGAGAAGATTCTGGAAATGTTGAAGCCCGGCTGATATTCTCTCATCTGGGGTACCCGATAGCATTGCTGGTTTGCTTTCTTTCCTTCATAATTTCGTTGATAACTCCGCCAGGCTTCGACAGTTTTTTGTAGAGTGGGATGTCCTGTGAAGCCTGGCAAGTCTTCTCGTTTAGCAGAATGTTCTTCTTCTGAAAGGTACACTTTTTTGAGTACAGACGGGGTTCTGTCGTGGCCATCAACCCTGGTCTATTGCATTTGAAGTCTACTTCTGACTTCTGGCTTCTTTCACAGACTGACATTAGAGATGGACTTAAGGTTCTAGGTTCTTTCTTTGGTCTTTTGGTAACACTTCTCTGGCAGCATCCGAACAAGCCTGTTGAAAGGTTAGCAGAGCTTCTTTTGGGCAGATTGATCTTGGAGCTCATTCTGCAGAAGGCTGAAACGGTTGAACACCCACCTCAAACAGCAAACCTTTCTTGAAGTTGTTTTCTTGGCTTATTGCTTTAGTTCAGTGAGCAGATTGGTTTGCCTGATTCTTGGAGTCACGAAGACTGATATTTTCGCCTGGTTTTTTACTTTAACTTGGTCCAGATCCAAGTGTTGAGAAGGAGCTGTATGCTTCAGTGTTTGCGGAGGAGTTTCGCCACTTCCTGTCTAACTAGGATGCAGTCAATTTTGTGCTTTGGTAGATTCAGGGTACTGGAAAGTCCACTGTTTTTCGTTTGTGGTTTCCTAAAGAGGTTGTTACTCACAATAAGATGAATCTTTGCAAAGTTGAGATGTGTCCCATTCCTGTTGGTAAGGTCGTGGAAGGAGAACTGGTGTCGTCTGTTCCAAGTTTGGCATTAAAATCTCCACAGACTAGAACAACACAATTGTTGTTTTGGGGGATGTGCTATTCATGGTTTCCCCCCCCCCTTAAAAAAAGTCCTTATAAAAGAGAGAACATCATCTTCGTCAGAGCAAATGTAGGACTGGAGACACAAATGATTGTAGTTGATGGGTTCCCGAGAAAAAACTTGCCATTATAATTCTTGGCTTATCGTGGTTTCCAGATGACAAACACTCGATGCATGTGTAATCATCAAAAAGCAACTCCCCCTACTGATGCTCCAATTTTATTTCTAGTACTGATGAAGTGATAAGTTTGAATCCATCTGAAACTCTCTTAAACAGCATATTTTGGAATCATGGATGAACGCATGTTCTTGTATGCATATGACGTCAATGTTGAACTTGGATGCAGAAGTGACAAGCTCCCCCATACTGTGAGGTTGATTCAATGTTCTTGTATTGAAATGCAACTTAACGATACGTTTCCTAAACAAAACTTTGATGTTCCTCCATTTGATCTCAAATCAGCCGCTGCCCTCCTCGGGAGTTTTAGGGCAGAAGCGTCATGCTTCAGATATTCTGACGAGATTTCCGGGGGATGTATATGCAAGGAGCTTAACCCTGGTGCTTTCAATTGTAACGTCCCCATTCTTTCTAATAGCTACATCCTCACTCCATTGGTTCGCTACGCCTATTGGAGTGATGGTTCCCACCACAAGATGTTAATGCGACCCCAAAAGTGATTATGAACCTACACTATCACTTGGGAGGTAGAGATGAGATAGAAAAGAGCGAAAGAAGTATAGTCACACACCAACTGGCACCCACACTGGCATTTTCCCTTCCCGAAAATAGCGATGCAGGAGCTGTCCCGCCGAACTTTGCCTTATGGACTTGTCGGTTTTGGCAACACCCCCCACCCCCCCCCCCCGACTGTGGACACCTCCCCATCTCCACTCTCCATGTGGGGTTGCGCCGTCACCATCACTCTGGGGATCTTGTCCTGTACCCCAGAGTGTAACGCTATGTGTGCCGTAACTGATCTTACCTGAGGATTCAGGGCTGCCTTTACTACACATGGGATGGAACCAACAATCCAGACCAAACCAATACTCAATATACTACAACGCCACTCACTTGGCCTCTCCTATCCAAGCCAGCTTGGTTGCGAAAGGAAAATAAGAGTAAGAAATAGGAACAGAAAGAAGGAAAATGAGAGAATAGTGAAGTGAAGATGAAGCATCCCATATAGAAGAAAGATCTATATGGAGAAATCCAATTCCAGCAACAAGTTGCTAACTGGCAAAAGGTTAATTTTCGGCTCCTCGGCACTGGGAACTGTGCTCCCTTTACACTGTAGAGCTTCCTGGCTACTACTAGACTGCTGGCCCCTGAGTCTTTCAGGCCACAAGTACTATTTAACTTCACTCAGCTAGATTCCCCTTTCTACAATAATCAGTCCTCATCCATCATTCATAAACCATATCCTAGGCAACTGTCAAATCAGATTTACATAAAATTACAAATCATCTAATTGCATCCTTTCCCACAGTTATAACTTCACCAAACCACGGGGAACTCCAGATCATGTAATATGTTTTTGATCTCAATGCATAAACAAGTTGACTCAGTTTCTAAGTTTACCATCTTGGGGAATCCCACACACCTCTTGCTTGATGTAAATAACAGGTGAATTTGCACAAAAACCCAGGGGAGGACTTCACTTCTCTGCACAATCATCAAGTAACTAGACACCTCGGTCTGATGCTCAATATAGAACTAGGAATTTCGCGGTTCTCGGCTTTTCGCGCTCGGTATAGTCAAAGAATATAAGCTGTGGGCCGCCTATGAACTTGACCCTTGTCACGTGACTGATCTCATCAACATATGAGGGATCGCAATGGTGCACCATGACAAAAGTTTGGTTTTGTTTCCAATTGAACTTCAGTTTTCAATTAGATCAATTTACATTTTTAGCCCATTTTGCAACTTGACATCACATGACCTTGACATTCAACATGACCTTTGACTCATCAACATTATGACGATCCCTCATTGTGCACCTATGACAGAAGTTTGGTTCCAATTGAAGGTAAACTTTTAATTGAGTCAAATTTAAAAAAAAATAACAATTTGACACGCACATTCACACAACACAACACATAACACACACACATACACACGGAAACGGATTGCTAAGTGGTCATGCCAGCTATAGCCGGCGGCCCACAAAAAGGGGATTTCCATATAAACCAAAGTGCTTTTCCATGAGAAACCTTTTTTCGAATAAATTGAAAATCAAATAATATTTTAATCACAAAAATGAAGGTATTATAACATCCCCCCCCCTTAAAAGAAATTTTAATGAAAATTAAAATTTTCCAAAATATGGCTTTTCCCTTTAACCATATTCGTGGTTATTTTACATACATTACACATTGTAAATTTTACACTTCTTATAGTCGAAAGAACGAAGAGTAAAGTATGTTTCACGCAATAACATCTTGAACAAACTCCTGGCACACGATGGGGTGCTCGCCCACAACCCTAACGATCGACGCACTTGCCCTGTGCTACTCATGTGGCAGAGTATGCCTGCCCTGTATGGGAAAGATCAAACCCATGCCAAGAAGCTTGATCCAGCTTAAATGCCTCCTGGACCGGCTTATCACAGGAGGCCTCGTCCAACACCAACGGAAAAAACCTGTACAACTAGCAGGAATTGCTCCACCAGACATCCGTCGAGCGTACGAGCATTCAAGAGCGTAGCTGACAAATATCCAATGTGAACACCCTAAGTCTGGACAGGTACCTGCTGCCAACCGTCTTAAATCCCAGAGAGAGTTTTCTTAAGCAAAGTCCAACCTCTGAAAACAGTCTCTAAGGAGGTAAGATAGTCGCCTTGTGGAAAGAACTACTTGCCAGCAATAACCAATTAACTCTATCTGTATTGAACCTGGTAGCATCTCCCACCTGGGCCTGACTCCTCATGGGCTGAATGGCGATGCTCATCATAAATTGAGAAACAGAACTGTCCGATCTAAGGTTTCCCTTGCAAGTGTGGGCTACCTGGAAGCGGATCAAGACACTAGCCGTGGTTGTGGAACCGCACTACAAACCAAAAAAAACACAACCACGACAATGAACGCCCTCTGTCTGCCCACTGCTGAGCAACAGTGCACAAACAAGGACCCCATTGCGGATTCTTGAGCAGCCAGACTGTGTACCCATCTCTGGCTGGGGGAATCATATTTGAGAAACACAGTGTTTGGACACGATAAAAGAAGACGACTTCTTATAATGTTCTTGCATTGGGCTGCTTTCAGCTATATTAACAAGTTGCAATACGAAATTTCTGGAACGAACCATTTAGGCCGCTCTGGACAAGAGGCGGTCCCTGCCAGACATTTTCTTTTCTCCTTTAGTAATGTCTTATTATCCAGATTGTATTCTTGTAAAGTTAAACTCCAGCAGGATAAATTCTTGTCAGGTGGAGTTTCTACATCATCATCCACAAAAATTAAAATACAATTCATATATAAGTAAAGGGTACATTGTTCCCCAATATGCATCAAAGAGCAGTTTAACTGGATCTGAATTTCCAGTCTCACTTCTACTTGGCTCCCTGAGATGCTGCAATGTGATTGGCTCTGAAACGCCAACATCAATGTCATGATTTATGACATGTGTCTCACTGGGTACATCAGGAAATATACCCAAGCTCAAATCGAAGTCCTTCATATAGAAAATCACAACTTTGTTATAAAATTCCGGATCCGGAATTTTTGTTAAACACGGTATCTATGGCACTCTTATACTGTACATAAATGTTTACTGCAATCCGACTCATCTCTAATTTTGGAATTGAACATAATAGGTCGCTATCTTTAGTTCCAGATATAATGACTATTTTAAATTTCTACTAAAAATAATTATATTTCGAAAAAGTCACTTTTCATGTCTATTTGTATAATGTTGGGTATATTTTACAATTTCAGAAATGGTAATCTTCCTAAATTATGACTATAGAAAATCACAACTTTGTTATAAAATTCAGGATCCGGAATTTTTGTTATACACGGTATCCTATGGCACTGTTATACTGTACAGAAATGTTTACTGCATGTAAACGGAAAATCCGACTCATCTCTAATTTTGGAATTGAACATAATAGGCCGCTATCTTTAGTTCTTGATGACTATTTTTAATTTCTACTCAAAATAATTATATTTCGAAATCTCTGAGTCAGCCTTTAAGTAAATCTTGCTTGTGTCCTTTTGATGTTTGAAAGAGTAGTTTTATTACAGAAATCAAGTCAGAATATCTGGAAGGTTCGAGTATACTGAACAAGCCAATTTACTCAACCTGGTGAGAAATCTGTAGCTTTCTGATAAATAAACATTTTTGCTTTATATCTGCATCCAAAGTATTACTCAATGTCAATTGAGTAAAATTAATGTTGCTCAACAGTTACTCAATGATTGAGCAAGAAATCTACTCAAATACAGTACAAAATATTACTCCCTGTGGGTTGAGTAAAGTTTTTATCACCCTGTTGAGTAAAAAAGGTTACAGCTCAACTGTTGAGTAAAGCGGAGTAAAATTCTACTCAACAAATGTTGAGGCAAATATTGACTCTTTTACCGAGTAAAATGTTTACTACAAGGCAGAGTAAAAATGCTACTCAAATCACTTTGCAAGCTTAGATGTCGAAGATGTGGAGTTGATGAGCGATTTGAGCTCATATAAAATATTGTGAAGGAGGTAGTCGAAGAAGTGGTACCAATGGAAAGAAAAAAAAATAGAAAGACAACCGACGACGACAGGGCGACAGAAGAGCTGGGCAGGAGAAGAAAAGGTTTTAGAGATATAGAACATAAGACATCCTTAGAAAAGACAGAATACAAAGAAAACATAAAGGCAGTCAGGAAGATCAAATTGAAACCATCTTGGAAAGTAGAAGAGCACCAAAACATATTAATAAATTGAACTGCAAGAAAACAAGATGTGAAAGAAGACGCCACTCTCACAATAATCAGAGATGAAATTCCTAATTTGTTTGCGGAGTTTTATCACAAAGAAGTAGAAGAAAAAAGGAAGGAACAAATTGAAACCATCTTGGAAAGTGGAAGAGCACCAAAACAGATCAATAAACTGAACTGCAAGAAAACAAGATGTGAAAAAGACGTCACTCTCACAATAGACAGAGACAACATTCGTAATGTTATCACTACCTATACAGCTCAAAGGGTGAGCAAGACAAAAAAAAAGACAAATATAGAGAACAAATCAGTCTCTAAACAATTGAGGTGGATCTGGCAGTGCAGCAAATAAACAGAATAATCAAATGAGCAAAGTAGAGTTTAATAAAAATCATGATCCAATTACACCATTTTTAGACTCAGCTCTATAAATTGTTATTAATTCATTTTGTCTGCTTTTGCACATTTATTCACCATGAAACTAAAATAACAAACTGACTTACTACAAAAGCATTATTACAGGTCAGTCAAATAATTAACTGGGTGGTCAATTAATTAACTATAGTCGGGGACAGAATAAGGCGACCAATTGCGCGTCTGACGTAATTTGACGGTGCAGAACAAATGTCAGCCGTGAAGAATATTCTGTGAACATTTAAAGCTTATTGAAACCCGACTCAAATAGGCATGTTTTGACATTTTAAATCATATTTGTTCGAACATGCCCCGTCCATGTTACACATTCAAACCAATCACAGTACGCGCCGCGCCGATTGACAAACCTTGACATACGCGCAATTGGTCGGCTAATTCTGTCCCTGACTATAGATGGACCATTTTGGGCCATTAGGCAGACTAAATTTACTGGGTGGGTCAAATAATTAACTGGGTGGGTCATGGCCCACCCACTTTCTATGTTGTTTACCTCCCTGTCATGACTCGTACACTATCTAGGGAGTTTTCTTAGATGTGTTCACAATCTAATAATCTCTCAATAGACCGTATTCAATAGCCAGCCATGTTGGTGGACAAGATAGACGCATTCCAGTACTACAATACATTCATCTGTCAATGATTCTTGTGCAATCGCTAAACATGGATCGATTGACAGCTTAAAGGTCAAACAAAATGGTACACCATATTACCTACCAAATTGCTCTCCTGCTCGTACAAAATTTCAGCTGTTTCGGTCAATATTTGGAGGAGTTATGAGGTCAAAACTGCAATGCGCCCAACGCATCCCTAATTAGCAGAAAAATAGTTTTCCTTTGGTCCATATGTTGGCAGCACGGAAAATGACGTCGTTAGAGTGACACCAGCCGAAGAAAATCCCCGCAGAGCGACAGTCAATATGCAAAGATATAGAGCGATTGCCCTTTCTACATAGAAATTATGATCAAGTTTATAGCAAGCAGTAAAGTAATTTGTCAAAAAACAATTCCTGTATATTTTCAACTCAGTAGGGTCATTGATTTTGCATAAAAGTTCAAAGGTTTTCAGTACAAGGCAAAAAATAACAATGATGCGCCGATTTATTTCACACTGTAAGTACACCAATATTGTTTTGTATTGCTATAACGTTTAGTTTACGTTGGCAATATTGAGGACCAATCGTCTTGAGTGAACATTTGAATGAAATCGTACATTCTAACAGAAAATAATGACATAAGAACAATATTGGAAGAATATTTGTATCATTTCGACCTACTAACTGAAAGCTTTTGAAGTCAGTATTCCCGATCCCCTATCCCTATTGAAGCAAGCGCCATATTTTGGCCGAGTGCTTGGTAATTCATACGGCCCATTATGCAGGGTGTTAGGCATCAAATCAGACCGAATCTCGTGCAAGCAAAATAATAAACACGTCAATAGACGAATCTAGAATCAGTAGAAAACATGATCTTAGTCCAAAAAAAATAGGAATTAATGCAGTCAGTCCCTAGCTATGCAGAAATCGGTTCTCTGTGTTTGCAATTATGCATGACTGGTCACTGGTGCTTCCAAGCATAGCAGTATTTTGAATATTCATACATTTTGAACAACATTTTAATAATCAAAATTACGAACAACTAGTTCCTTCTTAAACCCACAAATTCATCTTCAGGTTAATTGAACTTTTAATTACTTTGCTTATTTTGGTTGTTAACTTTAACGTCCTAAAGACCCTATTTCAGAAGTTTTTAATAACACGTTTAACAACACGTTGTAAAATATTATCTTTAATTGTTTATAATATTTAACTGTGCCAGACCTTGCTTACAACACATTATATATTACTATGGACCGGTACATAAAAAATCACATCCTTCATCTTCAAAACAATTCATTAATTTTGCTGATATGTTTATTAAAACAAGGATGGGGTAGCAACTAGTCTCGTGAAAATTAAAATTGCATTGTAAATTAACTAGGCTGTGCTTGCGTTACTGTTTTTCTATTGACTAACACAAAGCAGGCCATGTGAACCAAGTCTAATCAAGCATGCCAAGGCTTCACCTGTTTCAAACACGCGCGCAATTGTGTGCACTGACCGCAGGCGAGTCATATTGAACACTGTGCAAATGTATTTGAAGAGACGTAGTGTAATCGAAAATTTTCGAATGTTTTATAGAGTTTGGGTAAACAATTTTGGATGTGATTGAATGTATTTACCCTAATGAAGGTAGCGCCAACAGAAAGCTTGCAGTTTGATGTCAACATACAAGTTGCAAAATAATTCACATGTTAAGTAAAACAAACAGGGGGTAGATGGAAAGTGGGGCAAGTTCTGACTTCCTTTAAAAAGGGTACATTTTAAAATTGTCATTTTTGGTTCAAGAATAAAATATCGGATGTCATTTTTCTGGAAAATACTATGAGGTGTAGTTGATCATTCACAATCAAATTAAATATTCAACCAAATCATAATAATTATAATTACTTCAATTACCATGTTTGAGTCTCGATCGTAAAGTTGTTCGGTCATGTAACAGATTGGACTAAACTCTCGCAATGAACGGGATCATGAAAACAGAATCGGGCGAATGACTTCATTATCGAGCTACCTAGCGACTGACTGTAATGAACTGATCTAGTGTTATGTTCAGATAACATACCGTTCGTTGACGTGATGCATGGAGTCGATTCTCACTTTCCAGCCCGGGGAGATTTGTTTTGCTCTGTGCACGTGTGAATAAACTAAGTATCCCAATCCTAAGAGCTCCTAAAATTAACATTTCGGTACTCTATATTAATTTAATATAATAGTAAAATATTTAAATTTACCAATTAGTATTTCCTAAGCGTTCCTCGTAGTTTATAGCTGCCGGTGCTTGGGCATCGCCAACCTCCATAGTTTGAGCTTCCCGAGGCATTGGCTCAAACATGTACGGGGCTCTACCCCGTACAATAAGAAGATGTTGTTGCGCCGGAGGGATGTTATCGCCGGCCAAGGGAAGCCAATCATCGCCGCCTGCCACTTTCCCAGTAACTTCTCCTTCATCGCTCTCATCAGTTGAATCCACAGATTCACAGCTTTCGCAGGCCATTTCAACCTCAGAAAAATCTGAATCTTCCTCAATAAATGTGCTGGCCATATTTAATGAAAATAGTGGGGAAAATGGAAAGATTTACCGGCGAACCTCTGTGCTCTGCATTGACAGCGCTTGCAGCGTGCAATCAGCTGTTCGGCTGTCTGGCCGGTGTACCTCCTATGACGTCACGCACAATGCGCCCAAATCGCCGATTTTACTCAGAGCAGGCTCACTGGCTGGTGAAAAGGGCCTGGGATTTTCACTATTTTTTTACTTCAGGAGTAGATTTGAAACGTAAAACCAATATATTTTAATTCTGGAATATATTCTCTATCATCTAGTACATACTTAATCTTCCATTTGGTATGAGCTTTAATGTATTGTAGTCCTGAAATGTATGCATCTTGTCCACCAACATGGCTGGTGGCTGACGTCATATTGAATACGGGAATCTCTTTTTCCTTCACTTCAAGTAAACGAACCGTGGGTTTATCTTTTTATAGTTGTTCTCAAAACTTACATAAATAATAGTAATTCACCAAAATCGGGATATTATAACAATAGTATACTAATGCAATAATACTGGAACCTAATTATATATTTTATTTTTTTTTTTATTTTGAAGTGATGTCTCTTAAATGTAATTGTAGCCTAGACTTGTACGCCTACATTGTCTGGATCTCTTGGTGACAAAATACAGTCACTATGAGTTACAATAAGTTCATCCACAAGGACACAGTTCAGTGGGTGTGGACTTGTACTAAATTGCCATTGAACTGACCTCTGTGTGATAGGGTATCTATATCATACCCAAAATCCAGGGGGTGTATTTCTAAATACACTGGTGATGAAAGCTACTGAACGTGCCAAGGGGAATTGCGATTTACGAGCTCATATGACGTCGAAAGTAACTTCATGTCATTGTTATAAGGTGGGTATATTGACAATTTCAGATATGTTTAATCTTCCTAAATTATGACTACAATTAGATTTTAATATAAGGCAATTCCCTTGAGAAATTTAGTAATTTCTTTGAAAATAAGTAACTCTTATTGAAAGTACTAAAATATGGTATTTAAATAAAGTACATCGAAGATAGATCAGTTTAAAATTAGAATATTCAATAGTCTGTTTGTGTTAATTAATGGTCATTAGTGTGAAGGTTTGTGCCGAGGGTTGATGAGCCAGGAACAGCAAATCGGCAAAAAAATTAACACCAAAGTTGTTTTTTTTAATGTATTTGGTCATTTTAATTTTTCTCTCATGGGCTATTCAAATAGCATTCATTTAGCTACATAATTCAATCTTCAAAATTGCTTTTATCAATTTGTATATCATTGGGAAAACCCTCATTTGAATAGTTTATACATGCAATACTTCACTGTGTTAGTACCGGGTGTTAAGTATGTATGGTGTACGAGGTCACGTACCATTTAAAAATTGTATTTTTCATGGTATTTGGCCGGGCGGGAACCTGAAACCCACCGTACGACAAGCTTATAAAGGACTATCGTCAATGGGATATTGCCGTGATTATATACTTCTCGATTCAACACTGGGAAGCCTGTCGAAGTGTGGTCGAAGCTGATATGGTACAAATGTGTGTAGCTGTATCCGAGACAATTTTGCACACTAAAAAAAATAATTTTTAAATTTTTGCAGTTTTTTACTGACAAAATTCTGCAAAAATATAATTACTGTGGACATTAGAGTATACGTAAAAAATTGATTCAATCAAAAACACTGAAAATATATATATTTGGCGAGTTATTGCAGAGATTGTGAATGTGTGAAAATTAAAAAGAAGGTCTATCCACAAATTTCAACCAAAATTTTACGATGCATAAATCTATAAATTTTTAATCTTGATAGTATGGCCTTCACCTCAAATTCTATCTGTAAAGTTTCGCGCTGATATTTCAACCGTTTTTTATGAATGAGAGTAAAAAACATTATTTTGTAATCCCGTAGAGTACTAGGTAAAACTAACATTGGTCGCCCAAAAAATGGGGCATTTTCGCTTATAAACATCCAAACCAAACTCCTTTAACCCTAATATTTCATGGAAATCAGAAAAATAGTAGGCCTTTTCTGATACCCAAAATTTTGACCATTCGATTAAAATCTGGGGCGTCCCTGAGGCAACTAGCTATTTAGCGATCGGACCCATGGACATTTATATTTTGGTATAAAACATAATGCATGAACCCTTCGTCTACCGAAGGGGGGGGTGGTTACCACCCCCCCCCTTCAGGTTTTTTCCCCGGCTTGCTTAAACCCCTTTTTGGTGCCAAATTATTTAATGAATTGTCAATTGACAGGTATTCCGCTACTTTTAATCGAAAAACCAAACATCCACAGGGGTATAGGTAAGATACAGGGTGATCCAAAGTGATCGATGGGGGGTGGGGGAGGTTAAAGGGGGGGGGTGGTTGGTGGTAGCCACCCCCCCCCCCCACCGGAAGAGAAGTACCAACTGCCTAACAAAAACCACAGGAAAAATCACATACACTTGGTCCTCCTCTTTCCTTTGATACCAAAACAAAATGAAGTACCAACATGCCTAGCAGTACGTCAACAATGACGTCATAAAGTTCGCAGTCAGCAAAGAACGCCATTTCCATAGACAACCACAGTGAAAAATTCAATTTTTCGCCAAAAAGGTTAGGGAGGGAAAATAAGATTTTCATGCGGTTTTGGACTCTACTTGATGGGGGAAATGACTAGTTTTATATTCAAGAAATCATGTTAGAGCTATAATAGGGTGGATTGAGTCGCTACAATTGAGAAATATCAATGTTCAACCTATTTCAGTATTTCGTACTTTCCTAACAGATGACGTCATGGTGACGTCTAAGGGGATGTAGATTATTGTGGTACCAATGGAAAGAAGAAACTCTAAAAGCTATCCTTTGGTACCAAATATACCAGAAATCGGGTGTTCAGTAACAAAAATCACAGGGGAGGGGGTAACCACCCCCCCCCCCCCTTCGGGAGTTTTGGTACAAAAAAAATGGCGCAGAGACGAGGTTTTAAACGGTATAAAATATAAAGTGAATTTGGATGTGGAAACGATAAAAGCTGTAGTTTATAGGATTTTGTTGGCAGAAATTGAAAATTGCTTCCAAACAATTTCATTTTCAAAAAATTTACATATTTTTCTGTATATATAACTATCAATGAAAATCATATCGTGCATAATAATGTGGATATAATTCATAATTCAAATACTAGCATCTCTATTAAATTTAGTCGTAATAGGCCTGGACAAAAAGTATTTTGCTTGATTTTTAAAATGTACGGGCAAGTATTGTCTTTTTCTGATCCTTTTTATTGGTATAAGTCAACGATTTCGTCAAATACAGATGCATGTTTAGTAGTGCGAATAAGTTAACTAAAAATATGCCATTTTAGCTGTGTTCTTTACTAGACGTAGATTGTAAGATGTCTTGATGTCTTCTAAGCGACGATCCGGGCGATCTGAGAAGGCAAAAAAGGAGCTTCAGTTTTGAATCACGCCAAGTTGGAGTTTTATTTTAGTATTTTTTTTATTTTTTTAGACATAAAACTACGTTCATGAGTTAATTAACAAATACCCTATTTCATGTTTTGAGAAATGTTAACACCAATTATACATGTATAAAGTTCGGTAAATTGTGCAAATATAGTCGGCAATACTCAGGTGTACACGTGTTGCTGGAAATTAATGATTGATTGTTGAAGCTTTAATTAATTCAAAAAAAGATCAAATCAGCTATGTTAGTGAAATAAAGGTAACAACAAGACAATTTGTAACCCGAAAGAATCACAAAAGTCACAAGCAATTAGGTAGTAACGTATTTCACTTCAATTTTTTTCAAAAACTTCTTTTGAAACAGTTTCACGTTTTGGTATTATGATATTGTTCATTTTAATTTGATTAATTAATTTGAAAGGAAAGTAGTAATTCATATAAATTCAAAGATTCTATATATTCCCTGTAATAAGGGGTTAGCATAGTATCGGGTTAGGTATTTGGGTTAGATCACCACCCCCCCCCCCCCCCCCCCCCCCCCGTAGGGTCCCAGGTTCGATTCTCAGTGAGAAAGGCTTACATGTATAAAAAATTACTTAATGATTAATTAACCACAGTTAAAGAAATTTTTTCAAATAATGATATGTATCAAAATAGTACCTCAAAATAGTGTTTCCTCTTTGCTTTACTATCTTTTCCCATACCTACGATATTATTTTGAGTTTCAGCCAACTTAGTTGATTAATAGAAACTACTTGATAATTCTTGTGTACTACTAAATAAGCCGCAATAAGTAATGTGAGTTTGAGTTAGTTACACACTGCAAAACATTAGGGGTTAAAATTAACACCGCCGGGTTTCTAGGAGACCAAACCAAGAGGGTGTCAAAATTCAACACCTTACATAATTGCCAATATACTCTTCATTGTTTCGTTATTGAGAATTAGAATGATTTTCGTCCCGAACGCATAGTAAATTGATACAAATATAATAACTTGATAGTAAAGATAAAGCTTTCTTCTGATAAAATAGTGATTTTTGATTCCTTTACTCTGAGAAAGTATCAAAATATACACCTTCAAGCAATAAAAGATAAATCACTATTTCTTCCACTTAACGTTATGGAAGTTATTATTCAATTAATTCCCCCAAAACCCGGGTTTCAAAACGTTAGAAGACACTGTGGGTCCGCTTAGTGCAATTACGCATGTATGCCGATGCTGCAATTTGGAATACAGCCAAAATACTGTGTATGTAAAATTGTATGTACAATTTACCAGGGTATATTAAATACAGCACAACTGGAGCTTTTATGCGATTTCTTTCGAGTATCAAAATTATCATACATTATTATGACGTTTCAATGAAACTATATGATGCAGTGGACCTGAGAAAGCGAGCGCTCAGATTCACTTTTTTCTGTCATATTTGCAATAGAAAAAATGCCCGCAATAATTCCCAATTAAATCCTAATATTGTTGATCTGCTTGACTGCATTAGTACACAGGGCCCGTCGCCATGGGGGGTGGGGGTGGAACACCCACCCCAAGCGATCCTCAAAAAGAGAAGAAAGAAAAAGGGAAGAGAGAGAGAGAAGGAAAAAGAGAAGAGAAAAGGAAAGAGGGTAAGAGAAGAGAAAAGAGAGATTAAAGGGGAAGTAAGAATGAAACAAAAGGGAGGAGAAGACATAAGAACAGCATGAGATTGAATCCAGACTTACATTAAATCCAAATATCAAAAATAATTTGGGTCCCCTCAAGGCCACATTAGTTTTTTGTTCCCAGCCTAACCAACGGAGTTAATCATGAATTGTTAAAGTGCCAAACAGTACTGTGATAAAAAAAATGTGTAAAAATAAATTTGAGAAAACACCAGTGGGAGCATGGGGCCATTCCCCAAGTTTTGTCTCCCAGTATAAGGGGATTTTCAGTCGGGCGAAGCGGAAGTGGTCAAGAAAAATGGTAGGATCGATTCCTAGCCCCCAGCACCAAAACTTAAGGTCTAATGGCTGTCCTTTGAAGTATTAATATACTTAACCTTCAAAAAATACTTCTTAATAAGCTATAAAATCCAAGAGCTTCAGGGTTGTCACCCCTGGACTCCATCAGGGGCTCTGCTCATGCCACCACATCCGTTAAAAGACATTGGCGCAAGCTTATAATGGTATGTTCGCCCTTCGGCGGTGGTAAAGATGATATGCCATGGGTGATCAATGTAATCAGTGGAGCAAAGTTAGAAACCAGTCTTTTCTTTGAAGGTTACCATTTACCCATCTAAAATGGTAATCTTGAAGGTCATGAACAGCTGAAATCCAAGAGCTTTCCGGGGGCTTCGCCCCTCTGGACCACAGAAGGGTCGATCCTGCACAACACACCCACAGTAAAGGCATTGGTGCTCGCTATATGCAATTCACTTTGGCAGTAGCAAGCTTATACATGTCACTGCCCGTCTCTAGTGAGCCAAAGTTAGGACCCAGTCTTACTCGCGGTCTTTACTTTGATTGGTTGCTATTTACCCCTCAACAGTGGTTTCATTTTGCAGGTTCTGGACATAGCTTAAATCCAAGAGCTTCCGGGGGAATCCGCCCCTGGACCCGGCAGGGCTCTGCCCCTGCACCCCGCCAGGGGCCCTAAAGCGGGCCCTGTAACCCCACCCAGTCGGGCGTCCGGTTTTGCGCCCGTTTGTGTAAGGCACTTGCGGTCGCAGTTCAAAACGAAAAAAAAATATGGTCGTAAGAACATGATAGAACGGCCCTTAAGTGGGCCCGAACCGTGCGCTGTTAGTGTATGTTTTTATCGCTCACTACGCTTCAAAGGACTCACTGCGGCAATAACAGTTCTTCAGTTTACACCCCCTGACAAAATGTTTAGCGACGGCCATGCAAGTACATCGAGATCCAGAAGGAGGGAGATCGCTATTATTGCTATTATTGGATTTGTTTTGAACAGCATTAGGCTTATATGTTGTAGACTACCGGGTGTGAAGGGTCAATCACTCCCCAGGTATACCCCAACTCAGTTACTCGATTCACGTTCACCCGGTCACTGACAATTACATTGTGCATAGGCATATCAGCATTAACTGCGAATGGTGACTTGATGCGCTCTGCGGCATGCCTCATATTAGGCCGCCCATGCAGTGATTCTCAGTGCATGGGCCAAGGCGCCATCAATTGATTCATACTAAATTACATCGTCAAACACCAAACCCTTGCTGGCCTCCCTGGTGACCTCTGACTTTGCTACCCCGTGGCAACCAATTAATGAATGGGATGTTTTATTGATGCAAGGGAGGGGGATTTTTACCATAAAATATTGTCCCTATAGTGGGGTATGAAAAGCAAGATTACGCACAATTTTTGAAGAGGCCCCCAAATTTTTCAAAAACAATTGAGAATTTTTAGCCCGGTTTTTAGATTGGTACACGGCTAGTAAACCATACATGGGAAGGGGTAAGCTAAAGAATGTTGTGTCTCACGAAACGAAGAATTTTGCAATAAGCTAAGTATATCGGGATCCCCGATAATTAATTCAACGAATGCGGGAAACAGCCTTCCAATGTGAAAATAGCCGGGAAATAGCGCATGTACGTGTCTACGTCATCCATTAGTTGTTTATTGGTCAGGCAAATCAAGTTAGAGGTATTTTCTCGAGGTGGCACAATTCATCATGGACGCGACATAAACGAGCATTTACAGCTATGCCGTTTAAGTTCAATCTGGGATCCAAATTCTATTACAAAATCGCTTAATTATGATAATACGCATTTTTGAGCATTCCGTTCACAGATAGTTTCAATCCTAGAGACAATTACCAACGTAAACTGTGCCAAATATCAAATTTTGAAAATTGGGGGCGCTTCTTCAAAAATGTGCCATTATTGCTTAAGGGATACAGACGGGACCATTTCCTTTTCATATACCATTAAATTTAAAGGGTATTCTTTTATTTACCATGGTTAAAGGGTCATTCTTTCATTTACCCAAGTAAGGTAATTCCTGCATTACAATTTAAAGGGTATTCCTTCATTTCCAATGTGAAAGGGTTCATTACTCATTTACCAATTAAAGGGTCATTCCTTCATTTACCAATTATTAAAAGGGCCATTCCTTAATACCAAAAGGGAAATTCCTTCATTTACCAATGAAAAGGGTTCATTCATACAATTAAAGGTCAGCTCCTTCATTTACCAATTAAAGGGTCATTCCTGCATTTATACCAATTAAAGGTCATTCATTTACCAATAAAGGGTCATCATTTCATTTACAGGGTCATTCCTTCATTTACAATTAAAGGGTCCTTCCTCATTACCAAGTTAAAGGGTCATCCTTCATATACCAATTAAAGGGACATTCTTCATTTACCAATTAAAGGGCATTCATTTACCAATTAAAGGGTCCATCTTCATTTACCAATTAAGGGTCAGTCCGTATATACCAATTAAAGGGTCATTCCTTATTTACATTAAAGGGTCATTCATTTATTACAGGGTCTTCCTCATTTCACCAATTAAAGGGTCATACTTATTACCAAATTAAAGGGTCATTCCTTATTTACCAAATTAAGGCGTCATTCATTCATTTAGCACACCTAAAGGGTCGTTCCTTTGTTTTACAAATTATAAACGGTCATTCAGTACCAATTAAGGGTCAGTTCCTTCTTTACAATATTTACCAATTAAGGGTCATTCATTCAGTTACCAATAAAGGGTCATCCTTCATTACAATAAAGGGTCCATCCTTCAATTTCCAATTAAGGACATTCTTCAATTTGCTCATTAAAGGGCCATTCCTCATTTACCAAATAAAGAGTCATTCCTTCATTTCCAAAATAAAGGCTTCATTCCTTGCATTTACCAATTAAAGGGTATTCCTCAATTACCAATTAAAGGGTCATTCCTGCATTTATCAATTAAAGGGTTTTCCTTTGCCAATTAAAGGGGTCTTCATGTACGAATTTAAAGGGTCATTCCATCATGAAGTAAGGTTATTCCATCATTTACAAATTAAAGGGCCATGCCATGTTTACAAAATTAAAGGCTTAATATAAAGAGTAAAGCCTGCGGTTTAAAGCACGTGCTTGGATCCATGTAAAGCTGCGGTTTTAAAAAAACCAAACGGAAACAAAAATTTTGACACTTCAATTTCAATAATAAATACAATTTGGACCCTTCCTTTTTCATTTTGACTCGTGAACAATTTGACCTCAAGGGTATTTGACTCTGGGGAAAAATGAGTGAAATAATTATGTTACCGTTTTGAAAATCCCAAAGACCAATCCAGCAGATTGTGTCCTGGCCCCCTAGTTAAGTCGATTTAAGTCGTATCTACTTCTTAGCCGATTAGATGGCAGCTTTGGTAAAAAAAATAAATGTTTACCAACCAGCCTTGCAACAGATAAAAAAAAATCATATTTTTCGTCAAGATTCGGCTTTTACGCGCCGCTTTTAAACCAAGGACAACTAAAATTATGATTTCTGGCTGCATGCCCTCCCCTGAAGATATTTTACACAGCAGTCATTAGACGGTAAATTTTTTTACCGGGTTGTGTTATATGATTTGGGTTGTTTTGGAGGTATGGTTTTTTTTTCTCTTGACTACTCTTTTCTGTCTCTCACCTGAGGCTGCTGCCAGATACGTGAGGGTCGTGAGTTATAATTGGGATGCACTGGCCACAATCGTAGAATAGGGGGCCTAAAACACTAACAGTGTGAACATATGAATAATGCTGGCCAACCACAGCGCAAAAAACGCAGTGTGTATATTTAATTTGCATAGCGTGTATGATTCTGTACTGTAACTGCTTGACGCCAAAAAGATACCGAATAATTCCACCCGTATTGGTGGGAATCGACAAAGTCTAGCATAGCAATGGCAGGCTAGTCGGTGCCTTTACCCTGGCTATATAGGCCTAACGTCTTCTCACGGCTAATAATTATCTGGTTAACACAGAGCATTGCACACAACTCGCAATTAAATTATTTCATATCAATGTCATGTCTCTGGTCCAACTGGTAGTGTGGACAATATTTTCAATAGGGTTACGTGATACAAAACTTCGGAAAGCCAACCGGCCTATGGCCTATAGTCAGAAGAAGCTTGTCTCAAGTGTCCAAATTGTAGTGTGCACCTTCTACTCCAACTCAGATCAGTGCAAAGCAAAGTCTGGCGGGAATTTTCTATGTGGCCGAGGCCGAGCCCTCCGTCACCTCATTTTCCTTTTGGATTGATCTCGAAAAAGCCAGAGCATGCTGGAACAAGTGGGGAAGGGAATTTGGGAATGTCATTCCCAGGGAAATTTTACTATTTGGAGGGAAAATTGTTTACCTTAACATAAAGAAATACATAAGAATTAAAGGGAAAAATTTGAAATCTTCAGGGAAAAATTTTACTATCTTAGAGGGAATTGATCATAGTCCCGGGACTTTTGCATTTTTTTACGAAAGCTTGATTCTGATGATGGCATGTTAATATTGTATGAGCAATGCCAGACTAGCCTAGGGCCTGCCTAGGCCAGCCTATCCTAGCCTCCTAGGCCAGCCGAGCCTAGAGGCTAGTGAGGGGTACTTACAGGCACAACTAAAAACTTTAGTTGATCTGATGATGCCATGTAAATGTTGATATGAGCAATGCCAGCCTAGCCTACGGCCTGCCTAGCCAGGCCCCTGCCCTAGGCCAGCCGAGCCCTACCTAGGCCAGAACTAGCCTGACCTCTAGGCCAGCATAGCCATAGCCTAGGCATGCTAGGCATGTAGGCCAGAAGTGTGTGGTAATAAGTATGAATCGAACTAAAACGGTGAGATTCAATGATTAACAAATGTCCTAACATGCCTAAACTCACGTGAAATGCTGGCCTGTTTAGGTAAAGACCTAAGTTTATGACATGGACAGAAAGAGCTAGGCTTGATTACTTGTAAGTTCAAGCTGTCATGACTTGCAACAATACAAATGTACCACCAAATGGACAATAGAAAATAAGCGAATCATTTGCATTTGCATGTTTCTTTCCGGTGGTTTCACGATCGATGAGTCGACCTAGTGACAGTCATAGCCCATGAGCATGATGATGAGACTAAGTATATTTAGGTTACGGGGTTCTTTCCACACAAAAACTGTGTGAAAAAAGTTTAAATACTTCACTTACAGACATCATGATTGGTATATTCCGATTCCCTGGGTTTTATTATCATGAAATATAATTACTAGGCAAAAATAAGCAATACTGAGGTATTATAAAAACGTTTTCTAAAGTTTTCGATGTAGAATTGTAATAAGAGCAAATTTTAGTATACGTCAGTGCCTTCAATTTTCATGATTTTCTTTCATTTTGCGCCAGGTATTGACGCCAAACATCCTCGTGAAGTCCTTGAATTCCTTGCACATCAGTTATTAAATAAGAATCAGTGCACATTTGGTATGGATTTGTATGTACAAGGTGACGTAATGCCAGTTTAAAAATGTGTGAGGACCCCGTAAGAGCTATATACTTAATGACGAGTAAACGACCACAACCCAATATGTAGTGTCTAGAGTAAGGAACTCGGCTAGTAGCGCAGACCATGCCACCATGACCCATCTCAGGAAAACAAAAAATGAAAAATTGGAACAATAAAATTATTGATAATCTGCCAAAAATCATGAAATTCGCCATCGCCAGCAATTTTCTGTGGGTGTGATGCTGCCATGCTATGTATGAGAAGAACGGTCGATTTGCACCGCTGTGGTAAGAGTATAAGGCCCCTGGATAAGAGTACCACCCGCTTACAAGCACTGGTACACAACACGTCAATTCTAACAAGTAATTGACATCGGCCGTTACTCTCCGCTCATAATTCCTTTCTCTCGGGGTCAAAGACTCGCCAGCATTCCCGCCAGAGACAGAAAACCATGACAACAACGCGTAAAGCAAGACATAGTTCGCGCGTACAGCAGCAAACTTGCGCGCGTAGTAGTGGCCCTCTTCAGAAAAGGAATTGTGACGGCGATTATAGCAGCATATTTGCGTCATTGGTTTAATTATTCCAAGCATGATTTTTAAAAAATCAGGAACAACATTATCATAGGTTTAATGTTAGAAAACAAGTACATTAGAAACTAAATTTTCGAGAAAAACAAAATATCCAACAGAATGGCGTATCCCTATAATACTGTTTTTGTTGACTATATCGGACTACAAATTAATTACATTTTGAAAAATGGCCGGAATTCCGTGTGGGTCCCGTCGATTTTTAACGCCGTAGGAGTTAATGTAAGAACGAAAAGGGGGACTAAAATGGGGGGGGGGGGGAGGGGCGGTAATTTTTTAAACCTGTCAGAAATTGGATTTTCATAGCTCTTAATATACGTGTACACGCATTAGTCTATAAGAGTTTCGCTTCGCGCTCGCTTAGTAAGTACTAAGGTTTGGCAGGAAAAATGCTATACATTTTACAAGAAAATTCTGGCAGCAATTGAAACCAAAACCCCGTAAAATACATCTTAAATTACAGGTTTCCATTCATAATTAAAATTCTATAACTTGATATATAACTTTACATTAGTATTAAGTTTGAGTAAATCAATCTAATTACAAAATAAAAAAATAGAACAGTCAATCAAGTCCTCTGATTTTTCTAGCTTCCTTTGCATATGTTGCCTGTAAGAATGATGACGGCTAGAAAATCATACAAAAGACATAGTTATTACTAGCGCCCTCCGCAGGCAAAACTATGTTTAACATGTTCAATACCCCAGGCTGAGGCGAGGATCGACTCTTCTTTTGAGTACGCCAAAAGGCGAATGCGCATTTCTCTCTTGACATAGAAACAGAGGACGGTTTTTATTTTTTGCAAACAGAACCAAATCACTTGTAGATTAAATTTGACACAGGAAAACACCAGGTACTTGAATTGAAAGCGTCGCTCAAAAGAAGAAGAAAGTTAATGTCCACTATGTACACAGAAAATAATTTCCTAAAATGTTTCAATTTTAGGAAAAGCACGTCATCAATCTCTAAAACTTCAATCGCCGATTCTCGGGCGATTGGCTGTTTGGAAGATTTCGTGACGAATATATCTCACGATCGTAGTGACCCGAGGTATGCTAAACATGCGATAAATAGTATTTTATTTGTATGTAACTACATGAAAAGATTCTATCGGGGAAAATACCTTGTTTTATATGCAAGAGAAAACGGAATTCTCTAGCGCACGTGTGTCGAGATATGCGCAAAGTGATGTTTACAAGTTCAGAAGCATTACTAGAAAAAGCCACTAAAAAGGCTTGAGATTTTTCAGATTGGTACAAGATACACTTAAGTGACCAGGGGGCTAGGGACCACATCAAAATGTGTTTTCGCGCATGGGCTGCTTTACGCGTGGGATTTTTGCGCCGATTTTTTTAATTGACTTTAAATGCGCTTCGTTCATACCCTAAAAATTAATAATCGGCCAACAGTCGTCCAATGATTTAATTAGGAGGGTGTCCAATGACCCCCTCCTTGGGCACTAGCGGAAGTCAAATGAGAATATGTTTTTTTAAATCAACGAACCAAAGTCACACCTCTCGTTTTTGCTGATATAATGTCACACATACATATAAGGTAAACAATTTAATTAGCAACATTAAAATATTTAACCCTTTAGTGCAGAAAACAACTCTTAATGTGCGGGACGTTGCTAAAACCGCTTACTGTACCAAGCCTATGGAACAATGAGTGTATTTTGCAACACCCGTTAAAAATATACAGGATGGCTAAAAACTGAGCTTTGTGTTAAATATATGTAAATTGGGTCGTTTAGAGTAAAAAACATAAATAAGTTTTCAAAAAATTTGATGTAAGAGCAAGGCTAATTTGAACTTTTCCTCTGTGGGCCCATTTTCGCGTGTTTTGAAAACAATTGTTTTTCCCTCAATGTGCCAGGCCCATTGGGAATCGCTTGTGACTGTGCACAAAAAAATGTCCAAAGTAGTGTAAAAAAACTTTTTTACAACATTCCGAGAGGTTTTCAAAAGAAAAATACCCCAAAATCCATTGGTTTGAGAAATAAAACAAATGTACTGTGTCAGGCTTCAATATGACGTCCATAAAATCTATGTCAGCATTTGAATGTACGAAATTATAAATACAATAACATTGTAATTTTGACTCTTAAAAATTTAGTCGTAATAGGCCTGGAAAATTGGACAAAAAAGTATTTTGCTTGATTTTTAAATTACGGCCAAGTATTGTCTTTTTCTGATCCTTTTTTATTGTAAAGTCCACGTTATTTCGTCAAATACAAGATGCATGTTAGTAGTTGTAATAAGTTTAAATAAAAATATGCATTTTTAGCTGTGTTCTTTACTAGACGTAGATTGTAAGATGTCTTGACTGTCTAAGCGACGATCCGGGCGCTGAGCACGGCAAAAAGGAGCCTTCAGTTTTGAATCACGCCAGTTGAGTTTTATTTTATTATTTTTTTTTTATTTTATTAGACATAAAACATACGTTTCATGAGATTAATTTCACAAATACCCTTATTTCATTTGAGAAATGTTAACACAAATATACATGTATTAAGTTGCGGTAAATTGTGCAAATATAGTAGCAATTACTCAGTTTACACGTGTTGCTGGAAATTAATTGATTGTTGAAGCTTTAATTAAGTAAAAAAAGATTCAAATCAGCTATGTTAGTAATTAAAAGGTAACAACAACAAGACAATTTGTAACACCAGAAAGATCACAAAAGTAAACAAGCACTAATGTAGTAACTTATTTTCACTTCAATTTTTTTCAAAAACTTCTTGTTGAAACCGTTTCACGTTTTGGTATGATATTTGTTCATTTTAATTTGCAATATATTAATTTGAAAGGAAAGTAATTCATATAAATTCAATATTCCTATATATTCCCTGTATATAAGGTAGCATAGTATCGTGGTTAGGTATTTTGGGTTCATATCATAGGGTCCCAGGTTCGATTCTCAGTTAGACAGGCTTACATGTATAAAAATTACTTACATGATTAATTTACAGCCAAATTAAGATCAATAATGATATGTAAAACATAGTACCTCAAAATCGTGTTTCCTCTTTTCTTTACTATATTTCCCCACATACCTACGATATTATTTTGAGTTTCAGCAACTTAGTTGATTAATAAGCAAACTAACTTGATAATTTCTCTGTGTACTTACTAAATAAGCGCAATAAAGTAATGTGATTTTGAGTACACACTGCAAAACATAGGGTGTTAAAATTAACACCGCCGGTGTTCTAGGAGGACCAAACCAAGAGGGTGTCAAAATTCAACACCTTACACTAATTGCCAATATACTCTTCCTATAGTTTCGTTATTGAGAATTATAATGATTTTCGTCCGAACGCCTAGTAAAATTGATACAAATATAAATGACTTGATAGTAAGATAAAGCTTTCTTCTTGATAAAATAGTGATATCTGATTCCTTTTACTCTGAGAAAAGTATCAAAATATACACCTTCAAGCAATAAACAGATAAATCACTATTTCTTCCACTTAACGTTTATGGAAGTTATTATGTCCAATAATTTTGGGATGTCCCTTATGTACGTACCATGTAGGGGCCGATGCTGCAATTGGGAAATACGCAAAATACTGTAAATGTATGTCCAATTTACCAGCGTATAAAACGACTACAACTGGAGCTTTTATTCGATTTGGTTTTTCGAGTATCAACATTTCATACTCATTATGACTTTTCAATTATACTATTACTTACTAAGGTTTACAGGAAAAATGCTATACATTTACAAGAAAATTCCTGGCGCAGTTCTGCAACAAAACCCCGTAAAATACATCTTACATTCAGGTTTTCCATTGAAATGTGAATGGATATTTATATCTTTATTATAATTTAACATTAAGTATTAATTTGATTAATCAACTCTATTACAAAATAAAAAATAGAACCTATCATCCTCTTTCTAGCTCCATTGGCATATGTTGCCTGTAAGAGATGAATGACGGCTAGAAATCATACAAAAGATAGTTAATTTCGAGCGCCCTCCGCAGGCAAAAGTATGTTTAACATTTCAATAATACCACCGTCTGAGAGCGGATCGTCGCTCTTTTTGAGTACGGGCCAAACAGGCAGAATGCGCATTCCTCCTCCTTTAACATAGAACAAGGACGGTTTTTAGTTTTTGCAAACAGACCATCACTTTATAATTAAATTTGCCAAGTAAAACAAGATACTTGACATTGGAAAATCGTGCTCAAAATGAAGACTTTCAATGTCCCAACTATGTAGACATCAATTAAGTTTCCTAAAATGTTTCAAATTTTAGAAATGCACTTTTCATAATTCTCTAAAACTTCCATCGCCGATATCTCGGTCGATTGTCCTGTTTGGAAGATTCGTGACGAATTAATCTCACTGATCGTAGTACCCGAGTGATGTTTTGTTAAAAATGCGATTAAATATTATTTTATTCTGTATGTACTACGAAAAGATTCCTAGCGGGGAAATAACTTGTTTTATAGGGCAAGAGAAAACGGATTCTCAGCGCTATGTCGAGAATAATGCAATGTGTTTTACAAGTTCAGAAGCATTACTAGAAAAAGCCACTAAAAAGGCCTTGAGATTTTTCAGATATGGTGCACGCTAACACTCAAGTGACCAGGGGGCCTATGTGACCCTCAGAAATTTGTTTTCGGCGGCTGGCTGCTTTAACGCGTGGGATTTTTGCGCCGATTTTTTTTAATTGTCTGACTTTGAAAAATGCGCTTCTTTTCATACCTTAAAAATTAAAATCGGCCAAGTCGTCAATGATTTAATTAGTGAGGGTTCCAAATGACCCCCCCTCCCCTTGGGCATTAGCGGAAATTCAACTGATAATATTAAAAAAAAAATCAAGAACAAAGTAATTTTTTTGCTGATATATGTTCACACATACATATAAAGAAACAATTAAAAAACCAAAAAACATTAAAAATTTTACCCTTTATGGGCGAAAACAACTACAACTCTTAATGTGCTGGACGTTTGTGCTAAACCGTTACTGTACAAAGCCTATGGGAAAAGTGACGTGTATTTTGCACACACCCTGTTAAAATACAGGATTGCTAAAACTGCAAGCTTTGTGTTTAAATATATGTAATTTGGGTCTTTTTGACTTACATAGCAACATAAAATAAGTGTTCATTCAAATCAGCAAAAATTTGATGTAACGCAAGCTCATTTGAATTTTCCATCTTTTTGCCCATTTGCGCGTGTTTTGAAAACAATGTTTTTCCCTAATTTGCAGCCCAATTTAGAATCCGCTTGTGCCTGTGCACAAAAAATGTCCAAAGTAGTGTAAAAAAACTTGTTTTACCATTTCAGAGATGTTTTCAAAGAAAATACCCCAAAATCAATTTTTGAGCATAAAACAAATTTACTGTGTCAGAGCTTCAATATGACGTCATAAAATCTATGTCAGCATTTGAATGTACGAAATTATAAATACAATAAACATGTAAATTTTGCTCTAAAATGTCAAAAAATGAGCTTTTTGGACCAAAAATTGACATTTTTGGTCAAAATTAAGAAAATTAGAGACTGTGAACATATTTGCTGTACATATTTAGTTTGATAGCACAATTTGCTTTCATTTGACACCAAAATCATATTTCTGTGTTGTGATTTGACGATTTTATGTTTTGGGGTATTGGGGTATTTTCATTGAAAAAAGTCTATGAAATGGTAAAAAAGTGCTGTTTCCACCACTTTTGGACACTTTTTATGCTTGGAAACAAGAAGATTCTAAATCTACATGGTTAGAGCTTCAAAATGGTGCCAAAAAACCTGTGTCCGCAGGGGGTGCAACGAAACGGTCTGAAACTGGGTTCAGCTGATAGCCTATTATAAGTAGTATTGTTGCCAGTAGTTTATTTTGATCGGCGGGATTAGTAGATCTGTGCAGTACCACTAGCAGGATTTATATTTTAGATAACACGTGAGCAAAAAGCTAGTCTACGGTCGTCTTCGAAACCAAACGTCCAAACCGTTGTCTTAAAAGTGCATATTTGCGACAGACGGAATTCGTGGTAATAGTTTTTATCCCGAACTGATATACTGCAAAATATTTGTCTCGACATAGAACATTGTCGGCTTGAGCTGCTGGACAGTGTTATCTTCAATACGGCTCCGAAAAAGGAAATATATTTACTGAAGAAGATTCCCACGGATATGTGAGGACATATCATTGTTGAACTTCAACGCTTCTTTAGTTCTAGACATTAATCCCCACATCATAGTAGATATAAATATCATTTCTACATGTATACAGTATGAGTCAATAAAACCCTATATTCAGAATAAAAAATACTTAAATTAGATAAGAATTATTTTTGCTCAAATGTTTGCATTGGTTATAAAAAGGGATAGGCTTTCAGAAAACGTTTATTTGGTGTCTTCTGGACTTTGGATGAAGAAGTTATGCATATTTTGCTGAGAGACTTAAAAATCCTGTTTGGCCGATTTTGAGCCAAACAAAGATGCATCGTTTACATAGAGTAGCATGTTCTTCAGCAGTGATTTGAGTTAAAACATTTAACATCAAATTATTGTTAAACAATAGAAGGTGAGGAATAATTGAAGGATTATAAAAATAATATCCCAGAGATTACAAAGGAAAATGTTGAGTGAAAAAATGTTCAATTTCCCAAATAAGAAAGTCAAGATAGCTGGTGTAAGACCAGAGTTTACTTCGGTTCAGCAAGATTTCATGCGGTTTTAACCTACAACGAAACTTGGGAGCCAACGTGAAACCATAGAAGGTTTTGTATTCTGGTTGAAAAAAACAGTACGATGTTGAATTTTAAGTTTGAATTCCAATTTACAGAAAACTTCAGCTTTATTTTTTGCAATTTATGGACGCTGAGTATACTGTATTTGTGCAAAATAATTGCCTTAGGGATGTAAAACAAAAATCTCTGAGCAGTTTCATTATGTTCATGAACTGCGACATTGATATGGAGTGATTTTCAATAACTGACTCTTTATGATTGAACAATGGTAATTTAATTTGTTGAAGATATTTTACTTATAATTATGTTACACAATAGACAGTTTTATTAAAACTAATGTTTTTGTGGAGAAGAAATCGATACCATCTGAAATTGCATGTATGAATTGTCTTTGCTATAATGTATTATGTTATACGTCGGTGTCACTCTCCGCATAGTATGGCTAAAATCGGCCAAAGAGTAGTATTTTAGGTCTCTCCGCAAAATTGGCATAGTTTCTGAACCAAAAGTCCGAAAGACACCAAATAAAAATCTTCTGATAGCATGTTTATCCCTGTAAACAACCAAAGCAAACATTCAAGCAAAATAATGCTTAACCTTTGAAGAAAAAATCTTTCCTGAATGTAGGGTTTTTATTGACTCACACTGTACATATAGACATCGATGGTGATCACCATTGTTAATGTTTTGGGCATTCCAGATTCTCGAACCTATAAATTTGATATAAATTATAATAAATCTGTGTTATTATATAAAATCAAGATCATTTGTGTACAAGGCTCATTTGTTTGTGTCTGAAGGGTATTTCTGACCTTGGCGTCCATATACGAGATGCCGCAACAAATGAAATTTCGGAACAGCAAAAATTATTTTCAACTATCAGGGCTCAAGGCTCCATTATAGGCCCACAAGGTTTGATAATGAATACACATCCAGTCGGTGACATTATTAGGAATCATAATATTACATTCAATCTTACGCTGATGATACTCGGCTTTTCTGCGAGTTGATCCAAAGATTCCAGACAATTGTGAGCGTGCTCTTCGAAAATTTTCAAGATGTGTATCTGACATAAACACCTTCATGTCTCATAACATGCGGCAGATGAGTCAAGAAAATCCATGCCGTGTTTTGAAAAATCTGCCTTCAATGCAGTAAGATCTCTGTGACACCTATGTTCTTACATGTGTGTGTTTGTGTGTAAAGAACCTTGGGGTTACGTTTGGATCAACCTTGTGTACGTCCAAACAGATTGGGGCTATTAACCATCATCTTACCAAGGAGGGTGTAAACCCCTGACTGTTCCTAATCCGCCCCCAGCTTAAAAAAAACGCGGGCCATGTTAGGAGCGTCCGTATCATAGATACACGCGGCCCCGGATCAGCTTACACAGTTGAACAAATCCTGACACCACCACAAGCCATTACGAAAGACTTGTGGACACGAACGATCGATCGACCAAGGAGGGGGGGGTGGTTACCCCCAGTAGAACCCCACACCACCACCCCCCCCAGCGAACTTCGCTCCGGTGCGCTAAAACGCCAAAAACTTTCGTAAAAAGCTTCTAGGTAATCGTTCTCTTATCCTTTCCGGTCATTTTAGCGAAAAAAATATGAAGGTAGCACCTTCACCGGGGTTAGGGTATGCCGTCAAAGTCGAAAGGTAGGGGTGGTTATATTTTATGGTGCATTTTTGAAAATATTATGCACAGTATGGCTCTAAAACTCTATGTTTATGTAAAACTAGGCAATTGCCATCATTTACAGCTGAAAACCGCATGAAAATTTGATATTCCTACGTTTTTTAGCGCCAAATTGGATTTTCGCCTATTTTCTGTGGAAAATGCCAATTTTGCCGACTCGCGGACTTGATGACGTCATTGTGACGCCATACTAGGTATGTTGGTACTTATTTTGGTATCAATGGAAAGAAGAGGACCATAGCTATCCACTGGTATCAAAATCATAAGCATCGGGTGCTTTATAACAAATTCTCGAGGTGGGTGGTAACCACCCCCCCCCCCCCTTGGTAAACTGTGTTACAAAAAAAAAGCTTGGTAAGACGAGGCTTAAGAGTGTAAATTACCATATTCGTAATTTAGAGTGTAGGTTATTCACTTAATGCTTGCAAACAAGATGTACGGTCTTTGGTCTTGTCCCACATTGACTGTGCCAACTCACTATTATACACTGTTAAAAATGTTCTTAATTTTACCAGACTTTACCTTACGGTAAATCCCAATTATTCAATACTCTTCACGCTTTATTACCTATACCTAACATAAAATTACAATTTGGAAGCAGAAAAAATGTAAATAAACAGTGGCTAGAAAATAATACTACACATTTAAAAAAAAAAGGTAGTATTTATACACTGACCGTTACTAAATTTTCCGTAATATTACGTTCTTTTGTAACTTACTTGTTTTTAATGTAAGAATATGAACTTTGAAAATAGTTTTACCTATAAAATGTGTTTTAACGTCGTAAGTAAATGTGTTAAATAACGTCGTAAATAACGTCATTAAAAAAATGCAAAATTTTATTTTCCCTATCATTTTTAAAAATAGTTTTAAAAAAATCGTGTAGAACTCAATTCCTCCTTTTTGTAATATAGTTAGTTTAATTTGAAAAAAAGTAGTATACACATATATATATTTAATTTTAGCATCTGTTATCAGTAAAGTCATGTAGTGTAGTGGATAAGGTTTATGACTTGTAATCTTAAGGCCCTGGTTCGAATCTATGTAAGGTACATGTATTAAGTTTATTTATGTGATGATTAAGTAATCGGTGACATTAGAATGTGTACATTACCATATAAAACAAAGTCTATAAGCTGGTTTAAATTTTCACTTTTTCCCTTTGTTTATTGCCTTTTTTCTCAAAATTGTTTGCCTAAAATACAACTTTTTACAACCACGTGGTAACGTAAATACAACGTTTGTATGATGCCATAGCTATACAACGCGAAAATTTGGTCAGAGGATTGTAATAACGTTGAAATTCAATAATATTGTTTAAACAAGTAAAAAACTAACAATAACGTTGAAGCTGACCTTTTACGCCGTTATTTTACGTTCCCTGCAATGGTTTCGTGTTTTTACGGCTCCGGTTATTTTACGTTCTGCACGTTGTGAGTCCCAGCTGCCAGTCAAATCCCTGTTTTTTTACAAACTTATTTTTAACAGTGTACGGCGCCAATGAAGTAGATATCAAGAGGCTCCAGCACCACAGTGGACCAGAATCGCCTCAAAGCTCGCCCAAAAATCAAAATTGGGGAATGTGATTTTTTATGTTTTTTACGTCGTTAGAGAAAGATAACATCCCAAAGAACACGATTATGTTAAAGATTTTGTATTTTTAAGGAATTTAAAGGTATCATATATACGTGCCAGTAAACATGAAAATGCGTGGATTTTGCTCTTAAATGATTACAGCACCAGTTATGAAAACTGCCTTGTGACGAGAGAAAGAATAGAGCATCCATTTTTATTGCCTCTATATAACACTTGATACACAGATTAGAAAAATACCAATGAAAAACAAAATGTTTAGAACATTATGGGAAAATCAATTCATGTTTTAAATGATAGCATAAATGTTGGGTTTCCCGTTGATTCCACCTGATTTCAATATCAACATCAAACCCTAAGCTATCAATTGATACTAATTTGTTTTTGCCACACTTCATATTGGAGGTATTTCAAAGGTGCACCGAGATATTTTGGAACATCCATATATTGTGGCACATGTAGTGATTTCATATTGATATGACCCCAATAGATTCTTACCTTGTATTTGGCTACAGAAATATTTTGAAAGTGAAAACAAAAGGCGATTTTTATTTGCCCAATTTCAATATAAAACATAGGCTGAATTTAGTATTTGTTGCTCCTATAGTAAATTAGAAATTTCACAATTTTTGTATCAAAGTATTCTCAGCTTAGTACTTTCATAAGGGGCTATTTTTGATAGAAAGCTTTACATTAGTGCAAATATCAGAACTTTCATTTTTAGGGACACCTGTTATTTGAAATCTCTCGTTGCCCCTTTAAATGCACCGGGAGTATTGATTGTAAGAGGGCCTAAAATCCTCAAGACTGATGATTCCGCTGGAGTAGTGAGTTATAAATCAGAGTCCCATTCTAGAAATTTGGGGAAGAAGGTTTGAAAATGTTTTTCTATAATAGTTTAAAGGGTGCTGAATCAGAATTTTTGGGTCCAACCTCTGGGAAATGTGGGGAACTTTGTAAAATAAGGGTGGTAAAATTAGTATAGGGATAAATTTGAAATTTGAAATCAAGTCAAATTGTGTTTAAATGAACACCAATGTATTTGTCTCATTATAAGGATTAAAAAAGGTATAGTTTGTCTAGGTTCCGACCTTTAGTTAAGCAGGTAGAGCCCTATTAAGGTTCAAGGTAATCCTGCGGGGGGGGGGGGTAAACGTACCCAGATTTTGTTGAAACTGGTGTCAAATTGTTCGCCTTGCCTTATTTTAAAATGTTTGGCATTTGTTTTCGTAATTGGTGGCAAAAATGTAACAAGGGTCTACATGGTCTATAGCGGTCACCGAAACATGACCTGAAATTGTATACAGAGCTATCTCCCAAAGAATTGAAATTAATTTTCAGGTTCAGTATGACCAGGGCAATAATTTGACACCGGTTTCAACAAAATCCGAGCACTGTTTTTTTTTTTTGGTCCCAGAATGACCTTGAATCTTATCCGGGCTGTAGCCGTGTAACTAAAGGTCGGAACCTATACAAACTATACCTTTTTTAATCCTTATAATGAGACAAATACATTGGTGTACATTTAAACGCAATTTGACTTGATTTCAAATTTGCCCCTGTACTAATTTTACCCCCTTATTTTACAAAGTTCCCCACATTTCCCAGAGGTTGGACCCCAAAATTCGGATTCAGCATTCTTGAAACTATAGAAAAAACATTTTCAAACCTTCTTCCCCAAACTTCTATAATGGGATTCTGGTTTATAACCCTACTAGAGATAGCTCATGACACACTTCATCAAGTCTTTGTGTATATATTCAACAACACAACTATACCGCATACTTTTTATTAGATTATCCAACACTGTCAAACAGCTATTTGGAATATGTTTTCATGTTATTTTAACCCAAATTGTAGTTATTTCGCCATATGGTTACCTTTTACGTTACACTGTTAAAAATGATCTTAAAATAACGGCGTTTTGACTGTTAGCCGGGACTCAAAACGTGCAAATAACTGTAAAAAGGGACTCGAAACGTGCAAATGACTGTAAAAAACGTGGTTTTAACTGTTGTGAGTCCCAGCTGCCAGCCAAATTGCTGTTATTTTAATGAACATCTTTAACAGTGTAGATGCAAGAAGCGCTTCTCATTTAAGATGAATATGTTATCTGTTTTTGTGTCATATTTCTTTAAAAATAAAACATTGCCTAAGATTGAACAAAATATTTTCTATAGGTTATATATACAGAAGATAATATGCGTCTTTAGGATTAGATGGATAGAAAATGAACCCAAAGGTAACTGAAGAGCCGCACACCATTTGTCCAAAACCATTCCGCTACTGTTCATTTTTGGAAATATGTAACGAAATATTTAGGTACACTGAAAAGATCGCATAGGATAGGTATAAATTCGCAAAATAAACATGTTTTTGAATACTCGAAATCAATTACTAGTACGTTACCCAGTTGAAACTTTACACGGTCATGTACAGGTGATTCAAAAGGAAGTTTTAATACTCATTTCTTGTAAACAAATATGTCATTAGAAAGTTTCTGAAAATCTAATTTAAAATTGAATATGCTCGTGCCAATCAATCAAGAGCAAAATTTTAAATGCTGACAATTTTAAATGATATCGATTTTCGGGAGTCTCTATCGCTCTTTCCTACTGATAGACTTTTCTCTTTATTGCATTTTTGCAGAACTTGAACAAACATAATTGCAGAAACAGTTTCCGATGAAAAATAGTAATATTACACTGCCTGATGAATTGAAAGATGAGCTTAATTATCGTTTGATTTATGGTTCCTTCATTTTGACAATAATAAAGTTGGTGAACAATGGGAGAAGAATAGTAATGGAATGTAGCAGAAGGAATTGCTAAAATTACAGAACATTAACGAGAAGCATTTATTTTGAGATATTCTAGAAATAAGTGGAGAGCCAAAATAAAAAAAAAAAATAAGCAAGTTACTTGCCAGGGGTTCGTCCGCGAAACTTGAATCCTAAGTATATACGTAAATTATGCTGAGAGCTTGTTACGATTTCTACAAGTTGTGACTTACGTGCGTTCGCGAACAATAGACGTTAGACAGTCGTAGGAACACCTCTCCGCATAACTTAGGATCATTATTACGTGTCGTCTATTTGGGTGTAATCGTGGGTGCAATTATGTACGAGTTGGTGTTGAATGCCGTTCTAGTAAATCGATTAACGGATTTTACAAGCGTACGTGTGTTTTGGGGTGAGCATAGACCTATTGAATCTGATATTACTCGGACTACCCCTCGCGTATTTTAGAATTCCTGCTGGTATATGAGAACTGCGTTCAATTAGATGTATATTGAAGTATATTATAACAATTAAATTATATCGTAGCATTGGCCTATCTTGTAACTATTACCTGTGTACTTTCGATAGATATTAGATAGGCCTACCCCGGTGTAAAGAAACTGAGTGTCCTCCATGAGAGAGTGTCCTAGCTACATGTACACGGCCGGATTCTTACTCACGTGGTAGCCTATACGGCAGCTACACCATGTCTACCGCGACAGCTACTGTACAGTACACACTGGGCTAATTGCGAGGCAGTAGCTGCAAGATAGGGCTTACTAAGTACACAGTTATTAGGTATACAGTAATGTGGCTTCTCTGCTTTACCTACCCCAATGGCTACCCTGTAATTGCCCACTAGGTGGAGAGAAGGTGGATGTTGAGTAGACAGTTGACCGGTGTAGACACGCAGCTAACACGTAGCTACCCTTCATTGCGGGTACCACCGACGCCATTTTGAGAGTGGGTTGGAAATTTCATTGAAAATTCGAGGGCGCTATCCACTTGGGCTCCGTTTAGCGTTTATGAAGTTTTTTTTAGGAAAATCATTACGAAATTCCAATTCAGCATCATCAAAACCCCCAAATAACCGGAAGGTAATAAAAAAAATGCAAAATATGGCAAAAACTATCAAAAAAACAAAATTTGGGCATGAGAAACTTACCGCGCGCGCTGAGAGTGGTGTAACCACGTATCTCCACGACAGTTGCAGGACAGCCGTGTGTGTACACGATACGTCTTATGCGGCAACCTTACTTCCTTTTTAAAAAATACACGGAAGTCTACTCGGTCGGTAGCTTGTGTGTGATAACTACCATTAAGAAATTGGCCGTGTACGGAGAAACATGTACGGAACAAACCGTGACCTTGTATAGCGGCCATTAGGGTACAGTGCTGAGTTGAAAACAAATAGACGCATACAGACCTGTCCCAATAAAAACTATACATCAAACTAAAAATTACAAAAAAAATATAAAATGTGCATTTTTTGCTTTTTTTAAGTTTTTTACTTTTTTTGTTAGACAAGATCCTTATGATAATCACTCACTTAATTCATCCAATTTGATGGGGCTGGATCCTAAGCGGAAGAATTGTAGTTTTCTGAAACACAAAGGATCTAAAATACCACTTTGCATCATGTGCGGATTAAACCATTTCAAAAACAAAAAAGAATATTGTACAGATTCAGAGTGAATGATTTCAAGCATGAACTAATCAAGATATTTATTTTCAGGAAAACATCAGAAAGAAAACTATTATGTGTGGGTGAAAAGGGGACTCACTCTCAGGTGGACAATAATCATGAAATGCATGGAAAATTGGGTGTTGAATTGACTGCTGAAACTGCTAAATTGAAACAGTCTACAAGTCTGTTGAGGGACAATGTGTGGACAATGCTCTAATGTGGAGGGGCAACTTACCCTTCCCCTATTCCCCCTGCCTCCAAGATGCCGGGAGGAATACGATGAAGAAAGAAAGCAGTGTTCAACAAAGAGCAATCAAGGAAAGGACGGTTGTGTTCAAAGGTCTCAGGTTACTTTCAATAAGGGTGTTTTATGTTCTACCTTATGCTGAAACACTGGAGCAAAGCTGAGACAACAAGACTGTATAATAGCAATTATAAGTTATAAATATGTTAGATTCCCCAAGATAGCAGCCCCTTTATACCACCCTACTTTTATTTTAAGTCGTAAATAAAATGTATGCAGGTGATTTTTTTCAATGGCAAACTTTGTTGATATCAGAGTAGCTAAACCGCCCCAACAGGTTTTTTCAACTGTCTTCTCAGATAATAAAGCCATAACTCCTGAACCAGACCCCCAAAGTACACAGCGAAAAACCCCATGAAAGCTGAAACACTCCTAAAAAAGATATCAGTTAAACTCCAGTTGAGATGAACTTAAATTTTGGACAAAAACATTAATCTTTCATGTCTATTTTTTTTTGGGCGCCCAGTCGTACGCACTCAATGGCGAACACAATAGGACAGATGGATGGTAGAACACTCAGTCACGCGGACATTGTAGTTTATGACACCGGCACAGAAAGAAAATGGCTTCAAAACCAAATGGAGGGCGGCTATTTTCTCATTTAGGAGTTATCTTGTTGGGTGGAAAGAAAAAAATATTTTACTTAAAAAAATATAAAAAAGTAATATAGGGCCTATATCCAATAAATGAAACAGAAGGATATGAAGGGAATATTACCAGGCAAGGGTAAAGGCCTGCAGCACCATGAAGAAAGGTATGTTAAGCAATTGAAGAAATGGCAAAGAGAACAGTACTAGTGAAGAAGACATACACTGAATTTTGCAAAGACGTTCAACACAACTGTGAATAGCAAATAAATGTGATCAAAAACTTTTATACTTTTTCAATGCTGCACTCAGAAAAATTCGAAATATAAGTTTTTTGTGTGCATTATTACGTCGTATTCGTCAACTAAATACTTAAATTCACCAAAAATTAGAGAAAGTGGATTTTTCGTTTTGGTAAACATCTATGGTGTAGTTAACAGTGCCATAGGATAGGCCTACTGTATAACAAACATTCCGGATCCGGAATTTTATTAAAAGTTAGGCTCGTATGTACATGCAAAAAACGATTCTGTTAGAAAATTGAGGACACCATCTTCGGAAAATTTCTGAGTCAGCATGAACTAGATCAGAGAATGATTCATATTTGTATAGGCCTCTTTCTTTCATTTCTTTTCTTTTCTTTCTTTTTTCCTTTTCTTTCTTTATATTTTTCTGGCGTGGAAATGGATAGATGAGCCAATGTGTGTGGAAAGGGATGCAGGCCATTTTGATGGCACATGGGATGAAATTATTACAAATGCCATTGCTTACAGAAGACAATGATATATGATATTACTTTACCCAGTGAATCTGTTTTGTTAATTTATGCAACCGATTTGTTTAATGCGCAATTACAATGGTTATTCAGCCAACCGGACCGTATGTGAATAAATGACATATTAGTGGAAAAAGATTTGTGACTTTAAGATGCTACTAGTCAATTTGGCGTAACCTAACGCAGTCTTCTAGAAATAATATTTGTTGCCTTTATTTAATTTTTATAAGCCCTCTTTATCAAGTTGGGAAGACTCAACTCTGCAAAAACAGTGCTTATAGGAATATGGTGCAATTTAGTGTTAGGTACTACACATGTTTAGATTTTAAACATGTTTAAATATTAAACAGATATTTCAAAATATTTAGAAACGTGGTGCAAAATAGAGTTTATAAAGATGTTTAATTTCTAATCACTGTTTTTACAGTGTAAATGCATCAACGACACTCCTGGTCTGAAATATAGATTCAAGGGGGTTGTTATAATATCTTATTTTCGTTCAGGACTGTGTCTTCCTTCATTTTCTGGAATAATAAATGTTGTTACCGTGATAGATTGCTAACAAGATGGATGAAATGCGAACAGCGGTCCGATCCGTCCACTTCCCACACACTACGAGTGTGTTACGTGTACTCGTGACCACACGTAGTTTTAATCGTAAATCTGGCTTACTCATAAGACACACGTGGCCTACGTCCAAGTTTCACGAACGCGAAAAACATCTTAGTAGTAACTTACGTCGAAACTAGGGCTACGTTAGTCTTACGACTGCTTTCGCGAACGAACCCCAGATCACTACAAAATTTGAGTTTTATGATAATACAGAGGTGTGCTAATTACATTTTGTTTTGGTCACCTCGAAATCCAAAGGACAGCACTTTGATGATAACGTCCTGTGAACCTCCAATCAACCTGTTCTTGGTGTCACATTAAAGATAATTTAATTATCTACATGATGGTATCAACTTTTGTGGGTGTAATTGTTATCCACACATCGTAGATTTTTTTTGCAATTTTTTTTCAAACCGTTACTATGCAAAATCTATGGGAAAACTACGTGCATTTTGCAACACCCGTAAAAAATACAGGATTGCCTGTAATTGCAAGTTTTGTGTTAAATATATGTAATTTGGGTCTTCTATAGCACCGAAGTACCCCACAAAAACGTCAAATTTTCTCGCTAGGTTCTATAGGTTCAGACCCAATTACGATACATATTCAAAACAAAACATAGTAACGGGGTGTCTGATGCAAAAACTTCCATAGAATCCCTTTGTTTTCTGGAGATATTTGAGATTTGGTTTCATTTACACACATTCTCTATGACGGACTGATAACGTTGATCTCTCGCGCAGTACCAATTTAGATAATATCTTTCGCAGTCTGTGACACGGACTACACCGTTGGTGCGTCAAAATTTGGTAACGCTCAAAAAATAGTAGTTTTTTGTACCGCGTACTCATGCTTCTGTATGGAGTAATTCGATATACAGATTTTTGGTCAATAGCTTTGTAATATTGTTTTATTCTGTTACAAGAAGACACAGCTGGAAGTCTAGTTAGAAGGGCTCACACCACCAATAATCCTCCCATTGAAATACACGTTCAAATGCCTTATGTGCGTTGTCATGGTTCTGTCTGGCGGGAATGCGGGCGTAGTTTTGACGAAGCTAAAAGGAATTAACAGAGAGTTATAGTAATACATTGTCAATACGTACAAAACAAATGGTGGGCAAACACAGCACAGTTCAAAAGCCACAATTCCCGCGGCAAAAATACGCCATGCAGCATTCCCACCAGACATACCATGATACTTTGCAAAAGAAACGGTCAAGAATAAGTAGGTCCCTGATGCATCGAAGGTACACGCGCGTATTTGGTCGTCTAAAATAAATGGGAAAAGGAATTGTGGCGGACAGTAATTTAAAATGTTTTTCAGCTCCTACGTACGCGTACGATCGAAGCTAAAGCAGAATATTATCGAGAGCCCCTAACCAATAACACTACGTGCACGGTCGTTTTTACAGGAAAAACTACCAACATTTCAGGGTTACCAAATACTACTACTTTTTGATATCGATCATTAGTAATACACAACATACTACCAAATTTCGATATCGAAAAAATAGAAACATGCATATCGAAAATTACTAGTATTTGAAAAAAACATATCTCGACGCAGCACCGTGGGAAATACTTACCGGACCGCCATACTATCAATCCGAGGAGAATAGTCAACATTGCCCAGTACTACTGCCATTTCTGGTATTTTAGCTCTTTCATGGACTGAATGTGTTTTTATATGCGTAATATATTTGGCATGTGACATGCCCTAAATAATCCCCATCTCGAGTCCTCATAACCTACATTCGGAATCGTGACCGCATACCCTGGTTGGCCCCTGGGATTGTTGCCAGCTTGCGGCGTTACCACTGAAAAACATTTGGAACAAGGCCAAGTGGCTGAATTGACGTTGGGGACAACACGCTGCAATACGAATATTATTCCTAACTTACCTCATCGTTAAGGTTGATTACAGCTCCATAACCGCAGTGCCACCTCCTTTATGAATGATTCCTTACTGCCCAAGAAGAAATCGGCGAATTTTTAATTCGACCTTGTCATTTTCTCCAATGGTTAAAAAAACAAAAAACTGTGACGACTAAAGCACGTGTTCATACATGTGACGTTCAGTGACGTGTTTGTATTCGCATTTCAACCGGCAATAGACCGTGATTATGTGTAAATAATGAACTTCGCCTTCTGGCAGAGGGTTTCGTTTCTGATCTGTGACCTCCTTCGCCAACCCAAAATAACAGCGCGCCCTAGATCAATAACTCTGAAGGACATATGGTTTCCAGATGTTTATGCCATTTTTCAACATGCAGCTAATTTAAAACGAAAGATAATGGGACAAAATGAATAGTTAGAAGTCTACTCTCACCCTTGCATGCAGTTTTGAAATTGTGTCTTTTATATAGAATTTTCAGTAGACATAATTTGACCCATTGTTACAATATGCTTATCGCCTTCACACGTGTGTGCGTATTCGGATGCAACCTAAAACTAATTACGTAACAAGATTCTCATCACTTTTTTCTCTAGTATAATTATCGTAAGCCATGTAAGTCTGTTGGAAACCAGCTAGCTTGGCCAGCTTGGGTTGGCGAAATAGGATAAGGTTTTGCATAGTATTATACTGTACGCATACTACCAAAATACGTAGGCACGTGGATTTCTAATTTGAGGGCAATAACTTAGGCTAACTTGATTTTTTAATT
>JAMKCH010017032.1:0-24090 GCA_023653785.1 Ophioderma brevispina
CGAGATTCAGGCGGGTGCGGGGCACGGCGGGAGAATATTTCGCTACTGATTCAGTCTGTTATATTTATTAGATAAAACAACTGTATTGTAATCCTTTTAGTTTTATAGCTCCAGTAGGATATTCTGATAGGCCTAAAGAGAAAGCTAGAAACTAAAGAACATTAAAAGTATTCCCACTGATTATATACCTACCTTAAGGCATGTTCAAAGATTCAGCCCGATGACCTTGAGCTGCCATAGAGGCAAAATAACCAGACCTACTACGAAGCTAAGGGTACACAACACCATTAGAGTGGACAGAGCCAATATCGGTCCGAGGTTTATCCCGACTGTAGTACCTCTTTGGGTATAAATTGTGAGATATTCTTTGTAATTCTGTGATTTTGGTGACCAATTTGATTTTAACAGATAGGAGGAATGTATACATTAAAATTTTGAAAGAAAACCTCTATATTTAATGAAATTAAGTGTGATCGGCGTATAAACACCAAGGCGCATGCGAGGTTAAGAGTCGGAAGTGAACCCGCGAAAATACGGCATCGGTCTATATCAGTAAATTCTAAAAATCTAAACCTAATTGTTATCCTCAATTTTTGATATGTTGTAGAGAAACTTCTACCGGTTGTATTCATATAATCCGGTATTTTCCAAAACGGAGGTAACTCGAGTTATAGCTATTATTCTGACCATCATGTACATACAAAGTCTATGGCGCGTGCAATGTTGGTGTGTACCCGTTAACAGAAGAGTCGTGGCGTGCGGCTTTGCGTATTCAAAGTACACGCGAGGAAAAGACATAGGTATCAACAAAGTTATCCAGACTGACTGAGTTGGTGCATACCGCCATTTTTCCTTTTCGTGAAGGCCCTAAAACGGTTCATCGTGCATAATCTTTTAGATTACTTGAAAGGGATATTCTGTAGTTGTTTTCTGTATAAATGTGTCTGCGCTATTTAGGATAAAGTAAGTAACCAAAACATCGTCTGCTACGTTTGTGAATAATTTTACGGCGATGTTTGGCTGTGCTTTATCCGAGGTCAAAGTTCAAACGTTTTGGCCAGTTCCAGATTTCAAAATGACGGATGAACAGCTGCAATATCTCGAGCAAGCGATGCGAGACTTGGAGGCATGGTGTAGGCCTTCTGGAACCCATATTAAGTTTCAGATAGGCAGGGGAAAGATGGTAGCGCCCCTCAGACAACACAGAGGCTAGATTTGGTTTTAACAAGTCTGTTCCCGGGTGTCCTCCGGCACAGTAGTCTTGCCAGGAGCAGTCACATTAATTTATTGTTTCAGCAAGCGGGCGTCTAGATTTGCTACATGGAGGCCAAATGAACGATTGGCACGTTTCTCATAGGCCATGAAACGCTGGTATCAGGAGCACACAAATGTGTGAGCTTGAACCAGGCTGTCAACACGGTCGAAGCCATTGCTCCCTAAACCGCGGTTGTAGTCAAGATCACAGCGGTTATCCGCCCTGTATCTTCCAGGAATAGATAAAACAAAAGGCTCTTATCAGAGCCACCACACATATGAGAGAGAAAATACTGATGTCTGCTGTTTTGAAACCATATGACATGTGTAGTATGCAATAACATTAAGATATTTATTTTCTATTAATTACAGTCAACAATAACAAAGAAGTCGGCCTAGGCTTGCTGCGATATAGTTACAGCTTAGCTTAGGCACATATGTAGACGAGGTTAGGCTATATGAGGCTAGGGCAGGCCTAGGCTAGGCTAGCCTAGCTAGGCAAGCTAGGCTAGCATGGATAACTAGGCTAGCCTAGCTTAGGATAAACTAGGCTAGCCTTAGCTAGGATAAACAGGCTAGATAGCTAATCTAAGCGAGACTTAGCTTAGCCTCGTCTAGCCTAGCCTACTCTACATGGGCGTATAGGCGATGAGTGAAGGGGTTCTCATGTCGGCGTGCCTGAGGTATAAAGTGACGGCATCTTGAAGGCGACACCAGTAGACCTTTATACAGTAGCACAAGCAGATAAGTGAGGTATTAAGTGAAAAAGTATATCCTAATCTCAAGACTTCACACTAACCTAACACCGGAAACATATCTTAAACCATAACGTAGTTTATTATTCATTAATGTCAAAGTTTTATAAAGAATGATAAATGCCAAATCTTAAAAGCCAAAAGCCATAAAGAAAACTCGCGGGAATAAAAGTGAAACGTCATGCGGATAAACTGGTCTTTCAACTATGCGGTTGGGGCAGCCGGGTTATGCCCAAAGTCTTCTGAAGTGCCTGGGCTCTTGATTTGTATCTTTCTTCTCATCTTGTTCTTTGAACTTACTGTTGCATATCTAAGTTTTGATAGCCGTACCTCCTATGTTAATCTTGCAATGTTGAAATTGCATCGAGTCCCTTTTATTCTCACCCCCAATTTCTTGGTGCAACAATAATCGATCTGATGTGCCTAATGAATCGAGTGCATCGGCACTGAATGTGAGCTCTACCCTGAAAGTTCTAATAAAAGTAATGATTTATGTAGACTCCGCTGAGTTGTGCCGGGGATGCCTCACATTGTAGTATAGCGTTATAGATGGTTTCAACAGCATTTTCTCCTAACTTTTATCCTACACATCATATGCAGGTTCTTATCTTCTTTTGACAGATATTTACATAAGTAGCGTAGGTAGGCTCGGGTGTAAGCGTAGGCCTATTTCATGCGATGTAAGAAACATGTCGACATTCTCATACACGATTCTTTGTCGCTTGTAACGCAAGCACAATAATACCTTCTTCTGGATTTAAGACATTTTGTTAAGTGTTACAAAGATCATTCTTATAACTATATATGCAAGCACGGTAATTCCCATGCCACATCGTCTTGATATGAAATCTACAGCCGCCCTGTTTGTTTTCTACTTAGGAGGCGGGGTTGTCAAATGTTTTTACACAGCGTTAATTATAATTTTTCGCAAATTTGTCTCAGAGACGAAGATGTGTGCTTCGAACAGTCTGATTAATACACACGTAGTCCCTATTTTTTGCGTTAATGCGATGGTACCCCTAAATAGTTGACCAGGGCATATCCATCAGTTATATTCACTTGGGACAATGTAGACTCTGCTCCCCCCGACAAAGTCTCGACCGCATGCCCTAACCTAAAGTAAATCGGAATACCAATAGATCCCAGGCCGAAAATCGCGTTGACATGATTTCGTATATATGAAGCTAAGTGAAGGATGAGTTTACCGACAGGTGCCATAACTTACTGACCGTTGACAGGGACAGTGGAATTTTGTCTAAACCAATTTCGACTGCAAACATGGCGGCAATAACTTTGCCGTACCTGGTTGCTGAAAAGGAGCGCCTTGAGGGCAGATTATAAGATGATCGATTGTACATTACCGATGCGTTTCAACACCTGTTCTGGACTTTTTTTCGTGACTCATTGAATTCTCGATTACAACCTAATTGTCGCGGTTTTAATCTACAAAAGCATCAGCAACCTTATTTGCAGTTTTTCATGCCTTAGTGGTGACGGAGTGGCGAATCACATGACTGATAATAGTTAAATTCGGCCGACGCACCAAACTGCAAGTTGGTTAGAGCCACGGCAGTTGATGTTTATTTTGGCCGGCACACGACGCCAGACTTTCGTGACACTTCGTGCGAATTTAAGTTTGTCAGTATGAAACCACAGGTCTAACAATGCGGTACAGCTCAAGTGCTAAACCATGCTTTAGAGTTTGTTCAGGGCTGAAATGAAAACGAATCAAGACACCGGGGATGATTGCAGTTAAATGGCACCGGATGGCGATGTTAAAATGCTTCCAGAAGCGGTATTTAATATGAAATGCAATTTACATTATTCCCGCGGATTCTTCTTTTCCTTATCCAATACAGGAACTTCTTTCGGCCGTAGTCTCCCTGGCGTATGTTGCGCATGTTTGACTTCCCGTGCGCATTTCAAACATATATTTTCCAATCGGCACGGGAGGTACGTAGTGCTGCTCTTCTTGATCATTAGATGTGCCTGATTAAATGAACACACAACAAACAATGTTCATATTTATTGAGTGTTAAATGCCGTTTCTACATAGGCCTAAACTCCATATTTTCCAAGTTATATTTCACTTAATCACTTAATAAAAACAAACAAATAGGCGATAAGACAGAAAAACAAAGGTATACTCTTGACCGCTTTCAGAAAGGATGCGGGTGATGGATTTTTGGTTACTGGTAAGAGGATCCCCGCCATTTTGCCGATTCCCGAATCCCTTTCCTTATGTAGCATGAGAGAAAATGATTAACATTAGGCGAACTCTCCCCCCCCCCCAAAAAACACCCCCCCCACCCCCTCCAATGTCAAAAAAAAAAAACCCCCCCCACCCCCCCAAACCCCACAACCCCCAAACCCAAACCCCCCCACACCCGCCACCCCACCAGACAAGGCTGTTTTTTTTTTAAATCTGAACGCTGAAGGGGTATGATTTGAATATTATGGAAAGGGTTTTATTACTGGTAACCTACTCGCGTCATTGCTAAGATGTTGCGTTGGACACCCGCGCTTTTCGCGAATGTAAATTTGGGCCGAAATATTGCGTGAAAATAGTAGTATATTGGCACGCGCACGGCGATAAAACACGATTTTGGTGTTAAAAGGCAACTAAAAGTTTGCAATTAGCGACAGACACCTTTCACAAAAGTTATTTATGTAAAATTGATATTTTTTCAAAGGAATCGCACTTGGCCTTACAGAGGTTATTTTTATTCATGCGCCTTTGCAAAAAACCACGCGAAAATTAAGAGCGCGCCATATCGCAGCAAAATGATGAAATGGAGAATTCTTGCTAAACGCGGCTTACATTTTTTGATCATATCTCAAAAGCTATCAGACAATATCAAAGAAATGTGGAATGAATACTGCGAAGAGCCTCTGCTTCAAAGAAAAGACAAAGTATACCACAGCTCAGTCATTACTCTTAAAGGGTAAACACCATCATTAGAGTGGACAGAGCCAATATCGGTCCGAGGTTTATCACGACTGTCGTACCTCTTTTGTGTATAAAATTGTGAGATATTCTTAGTAATTCTTTGCTTTTGGTGACCAAATGTGATTGTAACAGCTCAGGAGTGAATGTTACTGAAAATTTGAAAAGAAAACCCAAATTTAATGAAATCTAAGTGTGATCGTCGTATATAAACACACAGGAGCATGCGCGGTGAGTGGAAGTGAAACCGCGAAAATACGGCATCTGTCAATATCAGTAAATATCTAAAAAAATCTAACCTAATTGTTTTCCATCAAGTTTTTGCTATGTTGTAGAGAAATCTTTACTGGTTGTATTCATATAATCGTATTTATCCAAAAGTGAGGGGTACCTCGGAGTTATTATTAGCTATTATCTGACCATATTTTACATACAACGTCTATGGCGCGTGCCAGGTGGTGGTCCTTAAGTCCCGTGTGTATGCCTACCGAAATCCTCAACGCAACACGCATTTCAAAAGTCAACTTTTTAAGGCTAAAGATGTGGCCTATTTTCTTTCAAATCTGAAAGCTGTCACAAACCGTTATATTCTCTGCGTGGTCATCCTTATAATTTCCTTTGCAATATGCAAGGATTGACATAGTATCGGTTTTTTGATGAAGTTACAGCGAACGCTTCCAAAAACAAAGCGTAGCAAAAAAAATACGGCGTGCAGGATGTATTTGTTTACGCGAAACAAGGGTTGTCATGAAACGTTGCCATGAGAGAAATGATCATGCACAAAGACGCACGCGTCTGTCTGCGCGTCTCTCCTGATGTCGCGACACGCAGGCTCGTGGTTAAACACGTGAATAATCTATCAGACAGTCACCAAGGAACTTAGTAGTGGAATGTTTTGCTGATTATGGGGTAAGCCTACTTTGCCGGTTTTTTATTTGGCTGTTTGTTGGCATATTACTATGCTGTTATTGATGTTCTCTTTTACGGAAAACTTATTTCCCAATGCACTTTACGTTAATTTGCCAGAAGGCGACGACCGTTTACAAAACTAATTACCTCTTGGTGTTTTTAACTCACCATTCCTCTTGTTTTCATATGGTTGCACCCTCCTTTGGCATATTGTATCTACACATGCAGTACGAAAAAGGGCCGCAAGTGCTTATAAAGGTTGTCTTGGGAATTCCACACCCAAGGGTCTGCCACCCTCTGGCTAAAGTGTTGTTAAAAAAAACCTGAGCAAAAGTTTCAGAACCAATTTAAAATTTAAAAAAATAATAAAACAGGAACTATTGGCCAAATTTTGTGTGAGAAATATTTTCCGATAAAAATCAGTAAATATCAAGATAAAAAAGTCTGTGAGACTTTCTATGCTGAGTAAGACGTTCTATTAGCGTTGGAAATACCTTTCTTACATAAACGAAAAATTAATTTAGTGGTGTGCAACCTGAAGGGCACACTCGAAAGTAACCGTGGTTTGATGGATAACATCAAAATAACATTTGCACAATCCCGAACGCATCTCATTGGTGCCCATTTCCATCCGGAACTTGTACCAGAGGTCAAGTTACAAAAAAATTGATGTTTGTTTTTAATTTTTTAGTTTTCTTAATTATTTTACAATACAAAGTACCTTTCACGTGAAGTAATCTTACAAAAAGTAGACGGAATATAAAGGAACAAAACACAATCGAGGCATGTTTGTGAAATTCACGACAAAAAGGGAATTTTCGCTCGTACTGGCCCTACTTCCCCTGCGGACGATTCCACACTATAGTGCAACGTCACAGATAGGTTAAGTTTCTGGTATTTTCGTTACGCGCCTAACCGTACGTTCGTTTTTAGCCGACTTGAGGCTGATACAAGTTCCAGGATGGAAATGGCACCGAATGAGAGATGCATTTCGGGGATCGTGCAAATGGTCTATTCTTTCACAGCGAATTGCATCAATTCTACACTGTATTTAAATAAAATGTAAATATACACTCTAATTTCGTGGAGTATTGTTTTTAAAAGATCGCTCAGTTACATTCAATAGTCGGGAAACAGTAATTCCAACCGAGCGAGTTCGCCATTACAAACATTCTGTTGAAAAAAGGGCGACTGAAGCAACGTGATGAGCGGTATGTAGAATACCGCCCGCTTCGAGTAACTCGTATTCTTAGAGTGCATTTCTGATGATAGTAAAAGGAAAAACAGTGATATAAACACTGAGGGGTGTTTGTTTGAAATGGTTTATTGTTTCATACAAATTCGAAATTAATTAGAACATTACGTTTTCAGATCAAATCCAGCCCAGCTGAAAAAAGTTACAGTACCTTTCATCGCATCTTCAATCGACAGCATTTGGAATTCTTCCGTGTGTTTCAGACCTCCCGTTAGTAGTATGTACGCTGACTCTTTTTTAATAGTTGATGTTTTTTTTTTCACAGTACTGCCAACTTGTCTCGAGCGTTTCTCGTATAATCTTCTTTCAAAAACCGAGACAAACTCGCGACAAAACAAACGGGCCTACCTTGGTTATTTCTGTTCAGATCTTGTCCCTGCAGCAGATCATGTCCCAAAAACCCTAAAATGAAAACGCCGACAACGGTGGATTCAGGTTGCAAATTTCCTTTCTCCTTCTCATATACCCATTCTGAACGCGCCGCTGGTCGGGGTATACCCATTCTTGGGATCATAGTATAATTTCAGGCGTACCACATCCGTTAACTGACTCCATATGCTCCATACTGTACCGACCCTTCCACCCGAGCGTTAGTAAATAAACTAAATACTGGCTAAGACTAAAGGTTCGTTCATACTACAACGGCAACATGCGTTGGCGGTAAGTTGCAGTCTCGAATTCGGTCGCTGTCGCAGTATAACTGCATTGGCGGTACTGCAACCGAGTTAAATTTGTTTTAGCTGCTCTGCCGCAGTTACGTTGAGTTGCTGCAGCAAGTGATTGATATATCGCCACTGCACTGCGCAGTGCAGCATAGATGAACGAACCTTTAGGTACAAAGAAGGGGGTTTACGGTAAAGCGTGTAAGCAACGTTGCTTGAGCCGGTATGTACGAATACCGCGTGCGTCACTCTATTAATTCGAGTGCTATCTTACTGATGATAATGTAAAAAGACAGTGATTATAAAACACGCGGGAGTGTTGTTTGAATGGTTTTATTCGTCATACAAATTTCGAACTTAATTAGAACATTACGGTTTTCGATCAAATCCAGCACAGCTGAAAAAGTACAAGTTTACCTTTATCGCATCTTCAATCGACAGCATTTGGAATCTTGTGTCGTTTCCAGACCTTCCGTTAGTCGTATGTACGCTGACTTTTTTAAATTGAAGATGTCTTTTTTCACAAGTACAGCCACTTGTCTCGAGCTTCTAGTTAGAAATCTGTGAAACCGAGACAAACTCGAGAGAACGGGCCTACCTTGGTTATTTCTAGATCTCGTCCCTGTAACGCCGACCGGTGGATTCAGGTTGCAAGTCTTATCCTTTTAAATACCCATCCTGACGCGGCCGCTGTTCGGGTGGTACCCAGTTGTTGGGATCATAGCTAAAAGTTGCAGGCGGGGGGGGGGGGGGGGGCACTCAGGTAAATTGTTGTAAGCACGCCGTGAATTGACTTTCAAAAATGACCTAACTAGGTTCCAAAACCTTCAACAGACCCAAAGCCAGGATTTTACCCAAGCAAAGATTCCCTAAGCGCGCCGCCTAAGTGAGGACTCTGATGGAAATATATAGGTTACCCAAAACAAGGATTGATAATGCTCATTAACACCCGAAATGAGGACTTGGGATGAAATATATTCCATAACTAAGGATTGCCATTGCAACTGGACCAAGGTAATCTTTACGTTGACCATTCTGGACCGAAATAGCTGCTTTGGGTCCAGGCAATGCTCAACGACCATTGATACACAGAAAACCACCAGAAGCCAAAAACACCGGGAACCATCTAACACAAACCAGCTGTCAACCATCCCGAGTGTTCATTTTCTTTTAAAAATCATAATTTTGACCATTTTAAACCAAAAGCTAAATGAGTCCAGGCAATGCTCATCAAATAATATTGATACACAAGAGCGACAAAACCGGGCACCATCCAGAAATCGTCTGGGAAACCATCCAAGGTACTCACTTTGTTTTAACATTGACCATTTTGGACAAAAAAAATAACCAAATTGGGTTTCGGGCAATGCTTAATTACCACTAAATAAGAAAGAAAACCGAAAACACACGCGAAAACCACTCAACAAAATTCTAGGAACCATCCAAAGTGTCGACTTTGTTTAAAAATCGTTATTTGATCAAATTTGAAACCAAAGGAGTGATTTCGAAGATCTAGGCCCAATGCACTCATCAACTATTGGAAAACCCAAAGAAGCCGAAACACCAGGAACCACCCAAGAAAACCATCCAAGTATAAACTTTTGTTTGCAAAATCATACTATTTGACCATTATATTTTGACCAAAATAGCAAATTACAACAATCATTGCTTTAATTGAAGAAGGATTTTTAAAGGGGATTTATAGTTGAGCATCCTTTTCTACTGTTTCATTGTTTATTAATTTATGTTTTGATCCCCCCCCCAGTGATTTTCTAATATTATATGACCCGCTGAATTAAATAGTAACGCAATAGCCAATAACAAAACATTTTTTTTTTTTTTTTTTCCGAAAACGGGAAAGTAACCAATAGAAACGAGCTCACCAACCCCGACTCAAGTTGTGACACACGCTTTTCGGCCGGGGCCGGGTTACTCAAATGGGAAAGTGACGATGGCCTGGGTCTATCCAGGAATATATCGGCGATAAAGATGGCTTATGATGAATCTTTGATATCAATCAAGCTTTCAATTATAACAATTATTCTGGAGATAGTGCTCGTAATTTTTTTCACTTTTTGTACGATCTGTTACCGACAATTTTAATGCCTCGATGGAGTTATCGACGGACGCAATAACTCATCTGTTAATACGGTACTTCCGTACTTCCGGGATTAATAGAAACGCAAGACGGTGCAGATGCCAACCTGTAAAGATGGTACAAATACGGGCGACAAAAATGGTTTGTAAATTGTAAAAACGCTGTATTAAGACAATAAGTAATGAATATGTCACCGATAGTTGGATCATTTTAACAGTACCTAAGCGAGGATAGTACTATTTAAAAACCACAACCTTTCTTGTGCTAAATCAGCTATTTTGAGACCCTAACGCGGATCGCGCGGGATCAGTTTTGCCTTTCAAAAGCACCCTAAATCCGCGTTTTCTTTAACGCGGTGTTACAAGTAGGATTTCGAGGGCCCCCCCCCCCCCGGGGTTGCAGGCCGTACCAAGCTCAAAGACTATTTTCTTAGAAGACGTCGGATTGGAATCCTAAATATTGTAACGGACCGGGCGGTAAAGATGGCCAGGAAGACAGGTAGCGGCTAGGTATTACTGTGTTGAGAGCTGGAAAGAGCGAGGCGAGGATGCGATTCAATACCATTTTGCTTATCATTGAATTAATAAATTTGAATGTTTTATATTAAAGTATTTAAAACGTTTTCCCAAAATTAATTTGTCTGGCCCAGAGGAGTCATTACAATAAATAAACTGGCTGTTCAAACACAGTAGCATAAGATAACTTGGTCACCTCAAAGCCAGACCATAAAATTCAGTTCCTTGACTGTAATTGCATGTCAAGGGTGATGAGTGAGATAAAGGGCGTATCTGTCCGGCTGCTGGCTAAAAGGAAGAAAGCATCGTCAACATGAACCTTGAGGGTCACCAAGGTCACAACTTCCGCGGGACACATGATATTAAGGCGTTTCACACTGAGCCGGCGATCGACCACTTTGCGATCGATCGCCATTTTTGAAGACAGTGCAGCCGCCAAAGTGCCTTAGTTACGATGTAAGTTTTCCAAAGAAAGGATTTAATAAGCTGCTGCTCTCATGAAACACTTCTTTTTGAGGCATTTCGGCAGTGGTTTGTAGTTGACTTTTTAAATGCTGAGGTTCAGGGCCATCTTTTAAATGTATGACTTGTAACCTTGGTTTGTTTCCGAACCACAGAAATGTGTGCGTTTCCGTTGAAATGAACGGATGGAGGGGTGTAAGGAAATTCAACATGGCGGATAGGAATTTACGTACGTTGCATTAATTGGACGAATGTGTGCTGTTCATTTGAGGAAGCACAGCGTGATATATGTGTCAGAGTTTCGAAGTATATAATGACTTGGTGGCTGGGTTTAAGTCTACAGACGGCGATCGATCACAAAGTCGATCGATCCACCGGTCGTGTGAAAAGCCTTATTGTCTCCAGTGCTACGTTGGCAGACCGGCAGCCAATGCAGCTGGAAGAAAACAGGCGTTATGTGCAACGACGCTTACTACGTGACACAAGACGTGCTGCTGCGTTTTGGAGTCTCTGAAGGGCGTTGGGTGAGTGAGTATTAAAAGTTAACGATAACTCAACACAATTGTGTCATATCTGTCGAAGTTTAAAAAACAAACAAAATCAAAAAACTAAAAAATTAAAAAAAAAAAAAAAACATTTTTAAAATTAAAAATATTTAAACAAAATCGGCCTCCTTCAGGAAATTTATCACTGAAGAAAGCAGAATATCTTGAAATATGTTTCAAATTGGGACACGTACTATTTTTACGAATAAGCGCATAATCCACGCACTCAAGTAATACATGTTTCACAGAAAGAGCACAATCACAAGGAAACACGAGGGACTGGCTCACCTCTAACCAAATGACTATGGGTCATATAGTATGGACCATTTTTACATCGCGCTAATACAAGCTTGTCCCCTTCGTCCAATCAAACCTAACTACCAACAGCTCCACCAGTTTGGTTAGAAATGCATTGGCATTTTATTATTAGGAAATGAATCCCACAGCATTTGCGACCTATTTCTGATATAGCAATTAACTGAACCTTAAAATCTGTAATGGGAATCTCACGTTTGTTATGATCATATTAAGGGCTTCTTCGCCAATACATCCACCTTTTCACATGCCATTGATACCAATGTGACTGGAATCCTCTAAAACAACGTATCGTATCAATTGAGACAATTGAAGAATGCTACATCAGCTCATCAATATATGATGTAATACATTCCTGGCGCTTTTAAAGCCATAAGACAGATGTTGAATCAGTAAATATAATAAAATGACTCTCATTGGAAATTTCCGCTAATTCTAAAGCCAACTTAAGTGCCTGCCATTCATGCATGAAAATAAAGCATTATCAGGTAGCCTAACTGACGTTGATCACGCCGACTTAAACAGCCTTCAGCAGCCTTTCCAAAACTGCACCCAGCTGGTATAAATATCTCGATGTTGATGATATTTAGGTCTAAGATCATCAATTTAGCTTTGAAAACACTATCATCAGGTTAGACCCTTCTTATATTGACATAACGTTAGGTCAATATCAGTTCAACTTTGTCCAAGGAGGACTAATAGGAAAACTCAAAATTAAGCAATGTTATCAGCATTTGGACACACCTAAAAACCTTTTATAGCGGATTCCAATAGATGGAATAGCATTAGGTTTCCTAGTATAGAAGTTGGTAATTTAGGCGAAAAATGGTGCTCAACGATGGGGGGATGAAGGGGGGTATGAGGGGGAAGCAGGGGAGTGGAGAGAGAGAAGAAAGAAGGGGGAGGAGGGGGGGGGGCGGTCCAAAAGCTCGGGGATCAGGTTAGGTCCTTTTTTTTTGCTATCAGCAATTACTTTAAGTTTAGAGCATATTGGAAGAGCTATGTCCCCATCTTAGATGTAATGGAGGTTCATTAGCTTCGACATATAAGCTTTGCATAGGAGTGGTACGAAAAGCACCCAAACCTAGTCGAAGACCTTGATTCTGGTTCAAGCTTTTTCAAACATGACTTACGAGCAGAACTATAAACAATACAACCATAATCCAATTTTGATCTCACAAGTGAACTATACATGCGAAGCAAAACTGAGCGATCTGCACACCCCCCGTCCATCCTTTGGAAAACACTTTAAAAGATTCAGAGCCTTTTGACATCCTCTTCCGCAAATAGTCAATATGAGCCTTGTAGTTCAATTTTCTGTCAAATATTAAGCTTAAGAATTTAGTCTGAGAAACGACAGGAATAGGAGAACCTTTCAATTTTCGTTCGGGTCAATATTAAGACGTCTTTTATGCAAAAAATGCATACAAACAGTTTTAGTTTTAGAGAAACGGAACCATTTTCATCTGCCCCCAACTGTTGATTCTTATTCAGGCAATTTTTGCATTGCCTTTCTATAGAAGCCTATTTGATGAAGAATAGGAAATGAGCAACTCATCTACAAACCATGCCCCCTTCCATTTCCTTCATTGACCACTTTGGCAAGACTATTAATTTTCAAAAGAATAAGTACAAAGAGAATACTACCCTGTGGAACACCCATCTCTTGATTATGGATTTCTGATAAGACTGTTCCCAAACGAACCCTAAAAACACGATCTGTCAAAAAATTCTTACTAAACAGCATTTTACCCTCTTAGCTCTAAAATCTAATGCAAATCCTTCAAAATACCATATTTCCACGTAGTATCATAGCCTTCTCTATATCAAAGAATACCGACACCAACATATTTCCTCTAACAAAACCATCACGCATAAAAGATTCCAGACGAACAAGTTGGTCCATAGTACTACGGCCCTGCCGAAAACCACTTTGACACTTTGATATATATCAGTCCATAACTTTCCAAGAACCAAACAAGACGAGCGATTAAATCATCCTTTCCATGGTCTTACATAACGGCTGGTAAGAGAGATTGGCACGATAAGTTGTTGCCTTGGTCGCATCTTTCCTTGGCTTTCGGAACATGAATAATTGTAGCTACAACTCCATACATTTGGGAACATCCCGACTCATATATTATTAAAAATAATCAAGCACTACAAGAAGGGATTCTTGAAGATGCTTAAAAATTGGTACTGAATTTCATCTGTCCAGTACAGTATCATGACATTTCAACTAAGAGAGTCCATTAGCTCTAACATGCAAATGGACTATTATACTCCCTGCATTATTGGATGAAAAATCTAATTTCTGTTTTTTTCAGCAGTATTTTTAAATCTTTGAAAATGCCCTGAGTATAATGTGTGCTTGAGAATTGTTTGTTCAAATTCATCTTGCCATATCCCCTTGAGCTTCTGAACATTTACTACCATCAGATTTATCAAGATAAAAGTGGTATTATCAACTTTTTCCCACTAATTTCCTAACCATAATCCCAATCTTTGGTAACAGGATTTTCTAGAATTTAACCTTGATACATATTGCCTCCAGACTCCGTTTAAACTTTTTTAATAATGCGACGAGCCTTAGCACGTGCCTGATATTTTCTTAATGTTCTTTGGTTCGATTTTTTAAAAATTGTAATGCACTTTTGCGACCAAAAATCAATAGCACTTTACATTCAGCATTAGAAACTGGCTTGTGTGTACGATACTGTTGAAGACGACTTGGGAATTGACTTATTGGCTATATCAATCAAAATGGCAGTGAATGAAGAAAGAGATCTTCAATGTTAACAAACCTTGCCTATTAATTCAAGCTAAACAGCTATCATTTAACTCTGGCCGATTGGCCTTATGAAGTTGCCGTTTAGGAACTCGCTCTTCGGCGTTGGACTATTAATATTGTAGCGGGACCCGGGGCTGCTCTCTCAACACCTAAATTATATCTCCACATGCTATCCCATAATGCCCCTCTACTTTTAGCCCTGTAATAATGTAAACTGCAACCCCAGAGGTCTCGACTGTCCAGGGGGTGGTGGACGGTATCAAGCACGCGACCGAGCTTAATTAATTGTGAAGATCACCTCCACCCCCTGGGGTGTTAACACCAATTCTACAGTGTTAACCAACCAAATGTGAATTCAGAGATATTCAACATATTATTTTACGAGCGGCCAAAATTTCAAACTCTAATGAATATTCATATTTGTGGTAGCGTGTCTGAACACAAGTTACACCTTTTACCTTATTTTACATTATACTTCATAAATAGACCAAACAATCACAGGGAAAACCCTTTCTTTGTTTCAAACCTATCATCAGGTGCAAGATATTTTATTCATTTAAGAATCAAGAAGACCCCACCAAAAATGTTCAATACAGTTTAAGTTATTTGTACATTTGCTGAATGCAAAAATTGTCACAAGTTCCAAGAGAAATTAACTCAAAGTTTGTAATGTTTAATTTATTTTACTAATTTACAATGGCAGGAGATCCAGAATGCCGTCAATATGTCAATCACTTGGAAAGGAAACAAAAAACCTAATTTTTTCCTTTGTTAATTTCTTGAACAAGTTAATAAATCTTTAATCTTCGCCTTAAGAAAGCTTTCATTATTAAATTTTAAAATTTAAATACCAATTAGTTTATTTTCTATTTAATCAGATCAATCACCAAATATTAATCGATATGCATCATTGATCAGTTTAGGAACCCAATTTATCTGGCCCATTTTTTTTTTCCTGTCTTCAAGTAGCAAGCCTCATTTAATCCCAGACCCAATATTTTGTAGGCCTAGGCTGCTACACCATTCAGGCATTACCATTTTGGATTTCGAGACACCGGTCACTAGGGCTTGTCCTCTAGCTCCTGGGTCATCCCTATCCTGACTTTTGGATTCATGTTTTATTTTTTGAATTAATTGATTGGTTTGCTCTTCCCAGCTGGCTATGGTTGGCCTATAGTTTGTGGGCTAATGGTCGGCCTTCCTCGGGGGCTATCCCCCGACTGAGGCGCTGTTGTCTAAAAACAAACCAGAAGTACAACAAAACGTCCATCGAGATTACCCCTGCTTAAAACTCTGATTGGCTAAAGTGCTGACGTTTACAAATCCACAGTTCTCATTGGCTGAGCATCTAAATTGGAATATATGCTAAATTAAGTATCAGCTGATCGGTCAAAAGAAAAAAACGTTTCCCTAGATGTGAAAATACAAGCTCACAATTGTTAGAGATTTCTACATATTTTAAGTATTTTAAACCTTAAACAAATAACACAAATGTTACATTTATTTCACATCTACATCAATTTTACAACATTCACAGACATTTCTTTCCAAGAATCCAACATTTACGAAAATTACGACATTTTTGAGAATCCAACAATTCTAGAACGCTACCCCCCCCCCACGATCTTACAAAACCTCAAAAATGGTGACTTTGGGTGTAAACATTGCACTTCAAAACTGCTATTTTCCGACATTATCTACTGCCTATGAAGTAAATTATGTTTGCTAATGGTTCTCAAAGATCCCTGGGAAATACAATATCTCAACCTTGGAGTACAACTATGAGGTAAGATAGCGAAACAGACAGTAAACTGGCACAAAAGATACATGAATTTGGCAATCTACACGTAAACAAATCGGCGAACTACGAAATTGCATGATAGAATTTGGGTTATTTCTTTAAAAATAATCACCACAATATCGCCGCTTGACATATAACAATGTTCTCAACGATCTGAATCGTCCCTAAAAGTTTCAAAAATGCAACAGCACCATCAAGAAAACAATCAAAGGTAGTGCAGGCCTAGCCTAGCTCGGGCATATAGCATGACTGAGGTTAGTTAGTAAACCAAGTCCCCCCCCCCCCCCTTAAAAAAATGGTGTTGCCCGGTAGACATACCCCCTCTAAAAAATTCATTTCGTCCTCGAAATGCTTAGATTACAAACACAGTATTACAAATTAATGAATACCTTAACTATGTTAATGTGAATGAAATGTTTATCAGTATTGTTGTTATTATATTGTATGTACTTAGTTTAGATTTAGGTTTTCAGTTTCTTGTTCATTTCAAAACAAGTCGTCGGAATTTCTTCCAGTCCCATCGGTGAAGTGGCTGAATTCTTCCTACAGTCTTCGCAGAATTTCCTTCCCTGATGCGATCCTCCAGTAGAAGTTCAAACAGAAGAAGCGAGAAAGTAGAGTCCAATGCGACAGTTATTCCAGTAGATTTTCCCAGTAGTAGGTCCATCTTGCTGATTGAAGGAGTTATAAAGACGTTTCAACTCCCAGATATGGCACTAGTATTGATCATAAAGGCATCAAGTTACTATTGCATCAAAATCAATACTTTCAACGTCAATGTAAGATTTAAAGTTGACAGTGCACAGTTAAGTTGTAGCTGGTTGATGTCTAGTCATTCATCAGAAGTAATCAGTTCAATTCCAACACAACAAATCTGCCTGTCCAATACTGTTCATCTCCAATGGAAAGTTCCGCTCAGTACGTTCGAGGACTTCTCCGTCCGAAGACCTATTCACCCAAGAATTAGTAAAGAACAGCATAGTTTCTTGTTCCATCAGTTGTCTGAATAAAGAATGATAATCAATCTGCATTTTGGTAGGACGGTTGTAATGTGTATTAAAGTTGAGTACATATCTATACAAAATAAAGGGTAGTTACAGAATATTGTCTCCTCTCAACTCCATCTTGAAGGTGAGGAAGAATGTTAATTCTCCTGTTTGATTCGTGCAATACTCAATGTTATCATACTGTTGCCCTCCGATAACAGCAATTAACATCTATTAACATGTGCTCTCTTCAGTAGATAGCACAACAGTACAAAACTAATATGGCATGCTATTTACAATGCTCAAGTGAGATCTTATAGACATTAAAACCAAAATGTCGCAAAACCGATATTTGCATTGAACCGTTTTTATGAGTTCATCTCTAGAAATTTCTAGAGGTTCCACCATGCTGGGAAAAAGATTTTCTTGCCCCCTTATTTCCGAGATGTACCCCAAAATACATCTCCATTCTCACAACCCGTCTTATCCATTCCCCCTGTACTTTTCCCCTCCTCTCGTATACAATGCCCCTTCACACCCATCCCTACCCTTTCCGCTTATCTCATATCTTCCTATTACAACTCTTCCTGTCTCCTCAAGTGACAATTTTAACATGAAACTAATGTCATGAAACTGTTGTACTATAAGTAACATGTGAGCCACTATTATTATACTACACCACTTGCACTCCAATAGCAACAATCCAACATGAAATATCAATTTGAAAACGGGTAACACCAGTTAACACCATGTGAAGTTACTATGCCAATCTCATTGAGTGCCCAATTCTCACATGTTCAAGAACATGAACTCGCACAACCTGCAGTATATGGGCCTTGTGAAGTAACACAAGCCTCCTATCATAATAAGCTTTCCCATAGCTAACAATTCTTAACAGGGTCTGAGGCTCAACCATTGAACTCGTTTGTAGCAGATCTACTACCCATGTGAAGCCCCCTATAGGTCTACCACCAATACCCACATTAAACACCGACAGCGGCAGCTGGGACCAGACCAACCCTCTACACTCTCAAACGCAAATCACTTCATTGTACAGTGGTACAATCCCATTTGCTACCATGTGGCCACCTCTAAGATTTTTTATTCCAATTGCAGGTTTACATACTCTGCCCCCGTCAGCTAAATTTTAGCTGACAATTTCAAGCCCCGCATCTGTCCGAGGGAGACTTCCTTAGCTTTACTCTTTATAAAACTGGGGCTCCAATTTCTTGTTCGCATTCACCGTTATTTCCTTGTCATCCATAGTTTGTTTCAATCTGATTGACGTGGCGCAACTCTGTGCTGACGGCACTCTTCAGCCTTGATTTAAAAAAGCTTTGTTTCAAGTGCCATCCTTTAACAGCAGCTTCCAATGTGGGGGGTTTTCCTCGCAGAACGCTCAATCTCACATAGCTATCATTCAAAGCCATTAATGCAATTACTTTGCTGCCAACAATTCTTGTGAGAAGGGATTTCTAGCTTGCAGCCCAAAAGCTAGTTTAACCATTCTCCGTATTTAATGTGCCAATTCAGCAAAGATTCAGGCCTCTTTTTGGTATTCAATTGTACCCAGAATAATCTTCTGGTGATCATTCCGAATCTTGGTTCAACACACTCCAAGAAGGGAAAAGTTGCATTTTTGGAAACATCCAAGCTCCATAGCACGGCTCCTGCTGACCTTCTAAGGTTCGCAGCAAATAAAAAGCTTTGCGTGTTTTGTAAGCAGCCCAATGTTGTCCTCTGCTAGCAATGTCAATTTGTAACAGATAGTCAGACCATGATGGAAGTTGCATCATAAATAGGTGGGTTGATTTCAGGTCTGTGTTGGGTGTCTGGCCCCATTATTTAGTTAAGTCAGAAACCATTTAGGCCTTACCCTTCGTCTCCATCATGACTGTTTTGATTGCTCTTCAAAGGTTTGTAAATGGTTGATCATTCAACCCGACCGGGACCATCTCCTGCCCCATAGTTCATTCAAAGTTTTCAACTTGTTCTCAAGTTTCATTACTGCAGTTGCGCAGTGAATTCTTCACCTTTGCCATTGCTTTATTTAGACACATGTGAAACATTCCAGTTCTGGGTTCTGGGACCCTTGTGTAATTTTCTGAATTCATCATTTATCAATTTCCAAATTTTTGAGCCAACTATCTGATAGAAAGATATTTTATCCCATCGCTGCGGCCAGTTGTTTTGTAGCGGGACCCGGGGGGGGATGCCGCTATCAACACGCTAAATTATATATCCACAAGGCTATCCATAATGCCCTATACTTTTAGCCTGTATTATTTAAAACTAGCAACCCCAGAGGTCTCGTTGTACAGGGGGTGTGGGGGACGGTATCAAGCACGACGACCGAGCTTTTTATTAATTGTGGAGATCACCTCCACCCCTGGGGTGTTAACACCAATTAACAGGTGTTACCAACAAATGTGAATTCGAGAATATTCAACCAAATATTTATTTGTACACGAGCGGCCAATTTCAAACTCTAATGAATATTCATAATTTGTGGTAGCGTGTCATGAACATTCAATCAATTACACCTTACATTATGTTTACATTATACTTAATAGAAGAGACCACAAACATACACAGGAACCCTTCTTTTTTCAAAAAATATAATCAGTTGCAAAGATATTTTATTTCATTAAGAATCACTAAGACCCAAAAAATCTTTCCATACAATTTCAAGTTATTTGGTACATTTGATTGAATGCAAAATTGGTCACAAGTTCCAGATGCAAAATTAAACTCACATTGGTAAACGTTTATTCTTTGACTAATTAGCAATGCAGTTGAGATCCATTTGATGTATGATAGTCAACTTATTCATATTTGTGTGGAAGGAAAATATTTCCTTTGTCAAGGTATATTATTTTTTTAAAAATGTTAATAAAAATTCCTTTAATCTTTCTACTTAAAGACACTGTTATTATTTGCAATTTAAAATTTATACCAATTATTTTATTTCATTTAATTCAGATCAATCACCAATGATTAATCGATATGCATCATTATCAGTTATGAACCCAATTTATGTGGCCCGTTTTTTTCCTGCTTCAGGTAGCAAGCTCTCATTTTATCACCAGACCCAATATTTGTAGGCCTCGGCTTGTTTGTTAACACCATTTCAGGCAATTAGCCAGATTTGATTTAGGACACACCGGTCACTAGAGCTTGTCCTCTAGCTCCTGAGGTCATCCCTATCCTGAACTTTTGGATTCAGTTTATTTTGGGACTTTTGAGTGGTTTGTTTCCCAGCTGCTATGGGTGGCCTAGCTTTTGGGCTATGGTCTGCCCTTCTCGGGGGCAAGCCCCCCGACATGAGCGCTGTTGTCTAAAGAACAAAACCAGAAGTAACAACAAGATCATCGAATACACCTGCTCTTTTAAAACTGTGATGGGCATAAAAGTTCTTGACGTTTACAAATCCACAGCTCTCATTGGATGAAGCATTAAAATTTGGCATATGATGCCTAATTAGTAATCAGCCTGCTCGGTCAAACAACGTAAAGTGTTTCCTTAGATGTGCAAAATACAAGATTACAATTTTAGAGTTTAGAGAGTTCTAACATATTTTAAGTTTTAAACCTTAACAAATAACACAAATGTCCATTTATTCGCCATCTACATCAAATTTACAACTTCACAGCATTTACTTTCAAAGAATCCAACATTTAGAAAATACGGACATTTTAGGAGAATCCAACAACTTCTAGAAACGCTACTCACGATCTTACAAAACCTCAAAAATGGTGACTTTGGGTTTTTAATATAGCACTTCAAAACTGCTATTTTCGACACTATCTAACTGCCTAGGAAGTAAATTTGTTTGCTAATGGTTTCAAGAGATCCGGAAGACAATATCTCAACCTTGGAGTACAAAAATATGAGGTAAGATAGCGAAAAAGGACAGTAATTGGCACAAAAATACATGAATTTGGCAACTACACCGTAACAATTCGGCGACTACGAAATTGCATATGAGAGAATTTGGGTGATTTCTTTAAAAATAATAACCAAATCATCGCCGCTGCCATATACCAATGTTCTCAAACGATCTGGAATCGTCCCAAAGTTTCAAAATGCAGGCACCATCGAGAACAATCCAAGGTGTGCAGGCCTAGCCTAGCTCAGGCCTAGCCCGTAGAACTGAGTTTAGTAATTCAAGTCCAAAAATGGTTTTGTCCGTTACACGATCATAAGATTGGAAACTGATCACACACACTGATCATCATGAACTCTCCACAAGAAGTCCATAAAATAGGTAGGGGAACAATTTGATAAATCAATAGCTGATGGAATGGTTCCAGTAGCAGTATGAATGTAAGTACTAGACCAATCATTCAAAATAAAAGAATAGGATTTCTCCAAATAAGTTCTACATAGAATGACACCCAACGATTCGGTATCCTGGCAACCCGAAAGTTCACTAGGGGATTGAAGTCACCTACCAAAAAGGAAGGGAGAAGAAAGAAGGAAGTTTGACCAACCACTTCATCAATTTGCATCTAAACCTAATTTATATTTAGGATGAATTTGTTGTAAACAGAACAAACAGTTAATGTGCAGTGAGAGTAACTTTAAAAAGCAACTGCTTCCACTGGGTATTAAGTTGTATGACAGCAGAATGAGGGACTCCCCCCTTAATCAGTAGAGATGAGCGTCCAATAGCTCTATTATCCACTGGGGATACAGCTGTTTTTGTTATAAGAATCGTACCCCTTAAAACAAACTTTATAGATAGAACACTGTCTTAGACGAGGTCTTGAAAGAAAAGAATAGATGGTTATTGGTCAGTTATAAGTGCATTTTAACTCTTGCATAATTGGGTCTAAGCCCTCCGCAATTCCATTATTAGAATGTGTCCTTTTAAACAGGAATTAGAGGACCTTTCCTAATATCACTTATTGTCAGGTGGTTTGGGTTTTCATGACAAAAGTCCATGCCCTCCTCATCACCTGACAAAAGTGCAATCAAACTTGTTATAATAAAAGATGGAATGGAATCCGTTGTCCCTTTTGGAATTCTTAATGATGAGATGTGTAGTAATACTGATTCTTGACGATCGTCAGAATTTTGGGTGGTTTTAATTGTGCGGGATTACCCAGTTTCTTTGGCTGAGGAGAACTAGGTTGACCTTTATCATTTACGACAGTTTTTACTTTTGGAGTCTCTTTCTTTTCTGCAGATCTACTTCGGCGTTTAGGAGATGCCTGAACAGTCTGTTCACCTTTAGAGGAATTGATTGTTTCTTTCACAGATCTATAGAAAGACTACGAGATCTTACTAGGCAAAGTCATCTTAGTTGAAATATTCTTAAATCACTTGTGCTTTTCCTGACTATTTCTAACTACTTTGAGGATGGGCAAAATCATTAGGCCAACAAGATCTGTTGGGAAATGATTGTGTCTTAGAAGTAATTGATTTGGCTCACTTTTACCAACATCGGCATAATCTTTTGATCCGTTAACCTGAGAACGAAAGATATCTCTGGCCTTTTTATAAGTCATGTTACCTGTTACTTTGATTTTTTGGATTTCTTTTCTTTACCCAGTTATTTTAGGACAGGATCTAGAAGTTTGCCGAGTGATTACCACACTGCAATTCACAACCTTTAGCAGTCCTTTACCAATTTGGATCATTGTGGCCTCCTTGCCACACTTTTCACAAACTTTGACTTCTACAATAGTCTTTACAAGTGGCCAAAACGTTGACCATTTAAAACATCTTGTAGGGCTTGGGATGTAATCCTCTACTTGCACCTGAAGGTAACCCACATTTACTGACTTGGGAAAGTTTTAGGCAGCATTGAAGGTAAGTATAAACGTGCCCGTACTGATTTTTTTTACCATCTCTTATAATCATAAATTCTATGAATATGGGTGTGGTGACCTTTTGAGATGCAAACCCCATCTCAAAAGTTCATCATAGAACAATTCTTAATGTCATGGCATTAGTTACACCCTTCTTAGAGTTAAGGAGTTCTATGAGGAGTAACCTCTAACTGGAACTTGGGTAAGCATGGTAGTCATTTTGAGGTTTTATGCGACTGAATCTTCGGTCGACCTCTACCAAAATATCCCCAGACATGAGTTTCTTATATTTCTCACATTGCCAACAATGCCTTTCAATTACCCTGGCTTACAGCCAAAAAGGGGAAAGATTTTTGATAGGGTTGTGACTCATCAATGCCTTCACTCACTAAAAAGTGAGGCCAAAAAATTTAAATCATCAACTACAGGATCCGGATCACAATCTCTTTTACGTTAAACAGGATTTTTTGTCAAGGTTTGTTGTGAGAATTCATAATGAAAGGTGTTGAGATTCATCCTCCAGAGCTTCCCCACCACAACGGAGCCCAAAAGGGGACACATACATGTAAGTGGACAAACCATTCACTCACTTATGCCAGGATAACCCCGGAGGATATACTCAAGGAAACAAAAAAAGAAAAAAAAAGGCGTCCCATCAATTGACCTGTTTTTAAGCAGCCCGCCTGCTAAAGGCCCAGGAAGCAATAACGTAACAAGGGTACATAAGTACCCAATATGTCTCCAATAAACAATCATCAACCAAAATGAAGTCATTAGAGGCAAGACGCCACCAGACGGTTGGTTGAATCCCAGGACTAAACAACCTCTCGTCTAGGAGAATTTGAGGCCGAAGCAGTGTGTTGATTCCACTGCACCGCAGCACAAGCTCACTCAACGGCCCAGGATTCCTACTCCTCCGACACGAGTCGCAACTCACGGCAAACAAGTTGTCCTTTTAGTCGCCTTTACGACATGCAGG